>DWPA01000181.1:0-31091 GCA_018251375.1 Calpodes ethlius
AAACCGTCGACCCGATTTGATAATGAAACTGGAAGGTGGCCATAGGAACTTCAAAATAAAACGAGACAACCCTATCGGGTTTGGGCTAGTTTGATTAGTATTGACGATATGTAACCAGAGATTGACTCACTAAAAAAGTGTTTAAAAAATATATATTTATATATTATAATATATTTATATATAAAAATATATTATAGTTATTATTATTATTCTCTAATTATAAACACATAATCTTTAACATAAATCCAACCTTATAAAAGCGCTGCTGTGAGTATTCTATGATGAAAAAGGGTTGACACAACGCGTGGTTATTGAGTGAACAGTGGTCCACCCTGAGCTAGGCTGGACATTGATTTATCTCAATACGTTCGTACCTCCAGCACCGCACTGCTGACCGCTATCGTATGCAAGAATGCATGGTGTTCTTTACGTCTTAAATTATGAGACCATTTTAGGACGTTTAAACAAAATAATTATCAACTTATTTTGTTTTTTATAAAACAATCTTTGGACCATTTGCGGACGTGGGAATAAAATAACTTTCAGCTTATTAAGCGAGTTATCCTCCACGACATCAAATTATATAGCTAGTATTGCAGTAAATGTTCTAATCCGCGGCACATTATTAGTATTACAGGTAGTGTCATGGGGAATTCACCAACATAATCTATATACTAAAGTTTACGATAAATTTTGCTTCTTACGTATGTACATTGATAGATACATTACTTTTTTTTGATATTTTTTTCTTCTTAGTTTCATTTATTAATGTATATATAACGTGTTAAATTCCATAAGTCGGTAGAAGTAATGAATTGAATGTTGTATACACCTGCAATGGCAAATCACACGGAATGAATTGATATCATTGTGAATCTATAACCTGTGTATAGTGATAAGTCGATGGTGTATCTGAAAAATAAATAAATAAATATCCAAAGATTAGAAAGATATATCTATATAAGACACTGAATAACTATAACGGTGTAATACGACTCTTCTGAAAAACAGATTGACAACCTCTGCACGCACACAGACGTACGCACTGTTTGGTACCGGGAAGCGGATACAGAACATTATTATTAATAATGCCAGAATAAACTATTATGTAACTCAAATATAGGAACCGAACCCATATGTACAGACGGCCCCGCATTGCTAACGAGTTGCATTGCCACCTATTTTCTCTCGATAAAAGTACATTGGTAATCAAAGGTAAAAGAAAAAGTTCATGGCGTCAAAATCAACAAAAAATTACATTAATTTAACTTGAAGTACGTTTTTTATGACTTTCACAAGTTTTATCGCATTATAATCATTGGTAAACATTTGCACAGCATCTTTATAGTCTACAAGTTCTGAATATATTCGGGACCAAGTGATAACGGTCCGTTTCATACAAATATACTTAAGATTAATCAATTTAAATTTCAGAGAAATCAAATCGTGCGAAATAAAATAAAGTAAAGTATATTTTTTTTATAAAGTATCGGTGGCAACCCTACGAGTGAGCCTCCTAGGAGGTCCCAAATCAAATTCTACAACTTCTTATAATATACATATAGCTGTCCTCAGGCGCTTGCGGAATTCGAACCTGGGTATGCCATATGTGACCGACATTGAAAAACTTAGATGAACATGAACTATAAGATATGAAATTTTGAGATTTTATTACATAGATGTATTATTTTGATATATTATTGAACATAATGTCTATTTGACTAAACACTTCTGTTAAGAATTCTAAATGCATTTAATATCACCGTAATAATATAGCAGTACATTGCGAGAAATTGCAGTAGGGAAAATGTTGTCACGGAAATGATAATTTAAATTGATAATCCAAGTGACTTGTTAAAGACGTTTTATTTTACTCGACAAATTAAATGTATTAATTGAATAAATATGCCTTACATTGCCACATTGTCGGAACTCGAATTCTCTTTGAAAGTTTGGTATTCAAACAATTTGCTGATTCGGTTTCCGACAAACCGCGCGTAAACGAGTCATGTTCCATGCTTAGGTATAAAAATAATGTATTGTCATTGCAATGGATGGATGTCAGTGGTCGCATTATCGATTGGCACGTTTATTCCTGGTTTTGGGTTAAACCATCTCCTAAGAATGAGATTAACCACTAAAACGCACCGTGTGGTAAAAAGTATGTCTGTTAGAGCTTAAATAGTATTTTAACAAAAAAGATAAAACCACCATATTCAAACAAGAATCACCAAATACTGAGTTACTTTACTGTGCACGTTAAAATAATTCAATTGAATCCACATAAGCACATGTTAGTTTGTTTCTGCGACTTAATTAAAGTCAAAGAAATTAAATCACATGTATTGTAATTAAACGCAACACACTCATACCCGTATCGAACCTAGGGGCCCTCGCTTCGCAGGTAGGTTCACTACCCCTACTACTAAGACTGACTAACTGACTACAGTTCCTTCTGCAGTCATATTCGACGTTTGTCGCAGGTATTCAGGAAGGAGATGACACTACAAGCTCGTTTGCTATCCTTATTACTTTAAAAAGTCGATTTAACTATGTAAGCATGTTTCTTTACATATATTTACACGCATTTTGAATATAGAATGCGTTCACACGCATTCGTATAACGTAATCCATCCTCAATCACTCGTGCGTCGAAGGATATTAAAATGGTTAGTGTTGATAAGGAGGCGATGACCTGATTCTTTATCCTAGCTGGTTGCGGTCTGTGGCAGAAAGCTGCTGTAACCTACATCCGACCGCCGACCTTATTGATTCTGAGAAAGTATGTGAACACTAGCGTTTAATGAAGTGTGCTTGTGCGATACTCGCTGTATCTTAGTTTAGTTCAGTTTAGTTAATTGTGATGTTTTCCTTCCATCGCACTGTTCATTCAGAATACAGTCTAAGCTGTAGGACCAAGAAATATAAGAGTTGAGGTTAATTATGCACCTAAAGGAGCAGTAAGGAAGGTTTATGGAAACTCATTCCCTAAGAGGATGAATAAGTAACGATATATATTCATACAATGAGTATAATATATGACATGTCCACGGCAAGTATTTAAAAAAAAATAGGGCTAGGTACTTGTTGTTTATGACTACTTACTCATTTAGGGGCACCAAAGGGCAAAGTTTATTACATCCATAACTTACATTCAATACCTACGGGATAAATAATAATAAAAATTAAATAATAAACGCTATAATAATAATAAATAATAAACGCTAACACATTCATACCCCCGCAGTAGGATTACCTGTGTCGCGGATGGCATGGACGACACAAATAACACGTCACTAGAACCCATGACACGAGAACAAATATTTTTCTGTCACATAAATATCTGCCCCGGCCGGGATTTGAACCCAGGACCCCTCGCTTTGCAGACAAGCTCACTACCAACTAGGCTGAGTGGGCGTCAAATTGGTCGCAATGTCCTCTTAGAAATGATATCACGTTCTACAGGAAAAAATAAGCGGCATGGGTGGAAATGAACCTAAACATTCTAATCCTTGATATTTTAGACCACTGATTGATAGAAATAGACTATGTGATGTATTGAACTGACAATGGACAGAATTAATCATTATTTCACAAAAACCTAAAAAGCTTGCATGAAATAAATAAATATTTTTATAAACATGATTTTACTAATAATAATCCATTCGTTTTTGGTAGTTCAATTCAGTTAAGACTAGACCAGGACAAAAATTTTATTATATCACTCACCCTCACCATCTGTAAGGCTGTTACAGCTATTGAAATATTTATATGCTGTTTAATTAATTTACACTGGACATCTCTCCAAAACTAATTTGATTATAGACCTTATATGTCATATCATTATTAATATTTATGTAAAAAACATCGCAAATCCAAACACAGAACTTAATAACACGTGTATCTCCCAAATACAACATTTCAAACTACGCATTTATATTTCAACTGGCACGAAGAATGTTCGTACCGTTGAAATCAATCGCTGTATATCCACTAATTGATTTTTAATCCTCTAGAATGATAAACTCATTGTAATTTTGTTGAGAGCAGTACTATACAGAAGTGATTTTTACGACGTCTGGATTATATTCGTTAAAAACTAATCTAAGAGATTAAATTTGGAGTGATTGTAGCAGTGATTAAGACGCCTAAACAATTATTAACTTTAGAATGTTGGACAAAATCTATCGTGTTTGTGGTAAAATTATATATTATCCACAGCTTGCAATACTCACGTGACACGCGTACTATGGAAAATAGTGTTATATTTTACCATACTTTAAATAATTTTTTATCGCCGGTATGTTATAATTTATCTCTGAAGATAACGAGGAGACAAGATTGAAGGCAAATGATGTGTTGTGAGCACCGAGTGTGTAGTGTTTTTCTAATTTCATAGGCAAGGTAAGATTATAATTATCAACAGGGTTATCATGTGAGACTGTAAAATGATTACTCTTTTATTCCTGTATCCGAGTGTACTGTAATATTCCGTTTAAACCCTGTCGATGTAAATGTCACACATTGAGAACACTGTGTTGTTGTCATGTTCCTTTATTGGAAAAAAGCCATATTTAAATATTAGGATTTCCGCTGCTATGGTTTGCATGTTTTAAATGATACTATCTAAATGAGTGATAAAGTCGTAAAAATACATCAAATGTGTTTAGTTCTCTAATTTATCTTATATCACAGCCAGATACTCGTTCTAGCGCCTTAATAATCACACAACGTTGATGTGGCCGACAGTTTAGCGTGCTAATTAACCTGTTATTCGAGACACACAAAGTAATGGGAATTATTATTATTAATAAATATAATCATTACTATTACGCGCATTCGGGCGATGCAGTTGGAACTAAGGTTAACGAGATTGTAAGATTTTAACATAGTAGGTATCATGTCTTTTCCACGCTGTTTATTTCTGTAACTTCCCCCACGTATATATATAACTACCAACTGACGATCCACCTGAAGGTGGCTACTGCCGCTCGTAGACGTCCGCAATATCAAAAACATCACCGATACATTAACAGGCAAAAAAGAAGAGATGAAGATTGAAAAAAAGATATTGTCCGTGTCACCAATCGTTCCTTCTCTTTTTCTGCTGAACAACCTTTTGTAATTAATTTTTATGTTCGCTTCATTTTTGGAAGTTTCGTTTCATTTACCATGTGCCTACGAGGATTTGTTTGTGCTCCTTAATTGAAGTTTTTTTGTTATTCAATGACATGTTGATAATGTGCCGTATAAACTAATATAACCGTATGTTGTTTGTGCCTCAATACAATGAGTGGACGAAATCCCTCGTCCTATTTTGCAATGTCATAGTGGACCACAAGCAGTGACGTATCTAGCTCATTTATTTTTCATCATAAAAACAATATGGCATTTTATATCCAAGGAAAAATAACATATCATAATCCACTGAATGAAGGTTTGCTATAAAATAAGTTATTACCAGAAGAATACATTTTGAATTATGATTCAAGGTAAAGTTGGGTTTCGTTGGTTTTATAACATATTTCAATAGTAACATAAATAAATAGTACTCATTATAAGATATATATTAGACATTAATATATGTGATTCTATAAATATTTTAAAAGGGATTTAACTACGCTTCAATGAGAGATATCCGAGAAAAATTTAATCCCGATCATTCATAGAAGATAACCTTTTCAGTAATGCATTTTCAGGTAACGCCTCCCACATATGTCATGAAAGACTGTCTTAAAGAAAATGTGACGAATTGTAGTAGATTTTTTATCATCACTCTGGTATATCTTATCAGTATCTTACGATAGGTCTGACATATTCAGTCACAGAGCTAAGTGCGGGCCGCACGTTGCGTGTCTTTGTTTAATTGATTTTGTACATTTAGTATTATTAGTGATAAGATCAATTGCAGGTGAGTGGTCGTTGATTGTGTGGTTGAATACCTCACACCTTACAATTCTCGGATATTGTATTTGCTCCATTATAAACCTCACTCCTGTACAATTTTGACAATTTGACACAGAGCTGTGTTTAGGTAAAAAGTGTATGCAATTAAATGTACTTAAATAATTGGTAACGTGTTAAACTATTCAAATAAACAAATGACTAACGTGAAATACAAGTGACTCTTCGTCAATAACACTTGAAGATACTCAACGTATTATATAATATGTTTAAAAGTGAAAGCTACGTTTGTAAATATAATATAATAATGAGTTTCAAGATTTTCAAATAATTTAGTACCTACTTAACCTACTTTCTAATTCTTCTGTTTAACCGTTTCTGCAATTAACTATATTTCCCCCTACAGCTTAAACCTTAATCGAGTCAAATGACCTGAGTACTGAGAAACCAACGATAGTGTGATAAAAAAAAATGTTAGTCGCGACGCTGAATACGTTGACGCCGCGTATGCGGTTCAACCACACGAAGGTGACGATAGAGAACTTCGCCTTCAAGCTGCACTATCAGATCACGGTGACTCTGCTGCTGGGATTCGTGATCCTCGTGTGTGCGCGGGAGTACTTCGGGGAGCATATCAAGTGCATATCGGACCAGGGCGTCCCCGACCATGTCATACAGACCTACTGCTTCTTCATGGCGACATTCACCATTGTGAGGACCTTTTTATACAGTATATTTATTTGGGTGGAATTGATTTTCTTGCTAATTTAAATCCGGATATCACCAGATAAATGTGTTTTAGGACTTTTGATCATTTGTCTTAATTGTGCATGGAAATAGTGACGCAGAGAATCTTCAACCAGGAGTATAAATCAGTGAATGTTCATTTTATTCAAGTGTCCACACCACACTAGAGATAAAAAAATCCCTAGCGACCGTAATTTTATGAGAGATACCCTTATCTTAACACATATTTGCATGTAAAAGTTCATTAAAATTTGTTCACGTATTCTCAACATCAGGTGGAAGAAGAAGAATAAGAATCATTATCTTAAGTGTTGAAAAATGGTCTTATAATTCATAGGTGAGGCATTACAATGAGAGTTTACTCCAAGCTGGGTTCCTGCCGCACCCGGGGGTGGGTCCCATGTCCGAGTCCGATACGACGCTGCATCACACCTACTACCAGTGGGTTCCCTTCGTGCTCTTCATACAGTCCATATGCTTCTACATGCCACATTACATCTGGAAAAAGAAAGAAGGTAGGTTCAATGACTAGTTAAAGAGACTTGGATTTAAGCACGTCTGGCTTTGGACGATGTTATCATAGCTAATTACTATTGGTATATTCCCAAGAGGGGTGAGTGGATTCATATGTTTGTGCCTAGTGGGAGAACGATTTCTTGTTATCATTTTAATGAACCTTTAGAAGCATAGATGCTGTCCAATTGCAAATGGACAGATTTTAGCCTGTTTGGGAACTAAGGGTATACATAGGTCCCTAAAATTTACATCTATTCACTTTGGACGTAAAGTTTGGTGTTGTTGCTGTTTGTCTATCACAATTTTTCCAAGCATAATTATACCAATGAACAGCTAAATTATCTACGAGTTTGGTGCATTAAGTATTGCTGTAACACTTGAGATGCGGCGGAGGGGGAAGCGTCGCCATTTTGAGATCGTTTCATAGCGTAACAACGTTTCTAAAATCACGATTTGGTGATATTTGTTAATTATTCTAATCCAGATGTAGCATAGTTCTCATTATTAAGTTATTATTGATACCATGCTGCTGATTCGAACATTGCAATCCCGAACGCGGGGAATGAGTTCGAATTCTACGTCTCTAATTTTAGAAGTTAAGTACATATTGCAAATGAATTATCAATTGCTTCAGTGAAGAAAAACATCGTGAGGAAACCTGACATTTGAGAGTTCTCCATAATGTTCTCAATAGAGTATATCTATCAATTCGCATTTGCTCAGCATGAACCAGGTGAACTATGGTCTGTATTCCACTTATTGTAAGAGAAGACCAAAACAGTGCAACAGTTATGGGTTATTATGATAATTATAACTGTTATTATTACAATCCACATTTTATTTGTTTATTTCAACTTGTTACTGCAATCCCATTCGATCAGTAATAAGGTTTACGTGATAAGAACCATTAAACGGCACAGCCGGATAAGAGTTAAGTGTGCTTGTCAAATCAACAATAGTCACCGTAGTTATTTGTTAGTCGTTTGACGGGTTATAAAAATATAATTATAATGTAAAATGCTACTATTTACAGCGGTTCGCAAACATGTTTTTACCGGATCGGTTATTTTTAACCGACTTCCCCTATGTGACGCTTTAAAAATAAATTTTGATTGCTCGAATGTTTTTGTATAGAAATAGTTTTAAAAGGAGAAATTACAAATATTACTTCACGTGATATCATGAACCTTCACACGTCGAAACGATGTTTGACTTCACTGAAGCAAGTGATAATTAACTTGTTATACGCGTAACTATTTGAAAATTAGAGGTGCGTGCAGGATTCTAACTCACGCCCCCTCGTTCGAACCACTAGGCATTCACTGCTTATATACCTGTCAAATTGAATACTATATACGAATCATTGTATTTCTTATTTGTGAGCTGAAATTTTACTTTCATGTCGAGATAGCGGGTCGCAAATCGCAACCTATTAATTTGGAAACACTGTTATACACGAAGTACACCTATGTGTATTAAAATTTGAGTTATTTATAATAATATGATTATTCCGGTCGATTGTCGGTGTACGTTGAAACCATAAATATAGATTAAAAGGATTGATATCGTTGATATTGTCTGATAATGAGTTAGTTGATTCTATCAAACGCTTTACAGGTATTGTAATATCAAACAGCGTTTTTTAGAAATCTACAAGTACATTATTATATCTAGTTTAGGCTGTGTAACCATCTGAGTTGTGCGAGGTAGCTAGGCGGTAGGCGTGGAAAAATCCACCAATGAGATAAGATATTTTTTCTAGCCTCGCGTAACTAAGTAATCTTATTGGCAGATGTTTTCCTAACGTACCGATATGTTACCTCATGCATTTCTGGTGGATATTCAACCTAAAGCCAAAAATTTAAAATTTAATAAGTGCCAACTTTTAAGGCCATGCTGTTATAAAATTGATAAAGCACTTAAGGTTTTTAAAGATCTCACTCTTGGAGCTATGGATCAAATATGATTATACTGGGATTAATATAAAAGTCAAATATATATTTATAAGTTTGATTTTAAAGGCTTTATGTACAAATATATGTATTGCTAAGACTACTGAACATATTTAGGTGATACTTTGCACCCTCAACAGTTCTCGACGCTTATTAAACTTCAGTAATCATTAAAACTTATTTTTTATTTTATCTACTCTCCTCTATTACCTATAATTATCTTGTTTATACTTTAAATGCATTGATCACAGGATATGGCTTGGCTAGACAGGTTCAAGTGTTTCTGCATTACGTTATTTTAAGCGTACTGTACGTGTACATTAGTACACACGATTACAGATGTCAAGAGCGGCGCTGCAATCACTAGTGGACGTGACACTACACATGCTAGCATTAATACACTTCACGTAAAGAATATTCGTCATGATAATGTATAAGAGATTGAAGAAGTTAATACAATAGAGCGAGATAAAATATATTGACAAATATTGTAGGAGAAAACGGACAAAGTATAGATTTGTCAGTAACTGATTAATTCTTTTTTTAAATCATAGACGTTAGTTAGACGAGTACATTTGTTACGTATATTTCACTAATAATGTACTATAGATACATATGTATATTAAATATTTAAAAATGAATATTTATAGCTATAAGCTAGTCAAAATTGTCCTTAAACAGGATCTTTAAATTCTCCGGAAATTTTCCCATTCTAATGACACTCAGCCATTAGAAAGTTCACCTTGCTGAATTAGGTTAAGGAACTGTTCAACTACATAATTCTCATATTTTCTATGGCATAAGTCGATATTTATTTTAATCATATGCACCTTCAATCTTCTTATTACTGTTAATTTATTTCTAGTCCTTTATATTTCCCGCTTCGCCATACTCGCTGCAATATTTTTCTCTTTGGCATTTCCAGGCTTAGTCAATATTAATTTTTCTGGTTTATGCGCTGTTAAGCTAACGTTGTAGTTATTATAAATTCTCAGTCGTTCAGTTTACTCATTGCTAAATTCCGTCATAGTTCACTATCTTATCAAAACAATTCAGGTTAAAACATTCGCTGGTAAAGCTATGATTGTCTCGGCATTTTCATGAACAATGCGAGTGACTTCATTTTATGAATCCCAGTTTGCATTTTGTGTCATGGTTTGCTGTTGAATATATTTTATTGTTGTTAATAAAAGTTTATAACCACTAGTCACATGTGGGGTTTATGGATGCCCGTGAAATACAATTATGAGTAATGAACCATTGGGTTAGCTTGGTCCATTGTCAGGCGTTGTAAGTCATATTGCTACATTTCAATGTAAAATACTTTTAAACTTCAGAATTTTCACATGTCAGTTTTGGCTTGAGTTAAATAGTTAAGTACATTTGTAAATTAGAAATAGGATTGCTAGTGACTTTCAGAAAGTATAGTTCTCTCTAAGTAATAAAAACTTTTTTCACTTATTTCAATTTATCAACTTTCTGGGTTACTTATTCATGACTGTAGTGATTCTTTATTGCTGACACAGTCCTCCTAAAATTGTAGCTGATATTTTTTGAACATGGTATACTATTACAGAAGGATAAAAGTTTTTTTTGTAATAATAGCATCTTGTCTGTCAGTATTCTTAATTTTTGTTTTTTATGTTCATCAATAGGTGGACGAGTGAAAGCTCTAGTCGAAGGTTTGCAGTATGCTGGTCTTTCCTTGCAGTCAGATGACGACGTGCACGCCGGTGCGGCCACTATCCCTTCTAAAGATAATTTGGAGAAGCGGGTTGATCTTATCAGGAAGGATATCTTGCTTAGGTGTGGTAAACTATATAATAGTATTATTGTTTAAAAAAGATAATTATTTCAAGGTCCACATGAAACTGATATGGATGTACACAACGAGATCCTAAGATTAATTTTTTTCCAGGTTACGAGTAACTCGAACTTGGTCCACTTGGCTGGTAGCTATGGAGATAACGAATCTTCTGCACGTCATGTTACAAATTTGGTTGATAAACATATTCCTGAATGGTCAGTTTATTTGCCTCGGGTCTCAGGTCATGAACTCTAAAAACTGGGAACAAATAGCGGATCCTTTAGAGACTGTCTTTCCTAAGGTAAATTATGTTATATTTGTTATGATGTACCGTCATATTTCATATTTTTCGCGGATATATAATGGATGCACCCAATATATTTGTTAATAATATCGACAGGACTAAATAAATTAGTAGTTTTATACTTTTACATTCAGTTGTCTACAGCTATGTTGATATTTTCTATTGGTCAGACGTCAGTGATCCCATTTTCTGAAAGTAGACTTTTGGGATGGAATAGTCGATCAAAGCCGATTTTGATATATTTAACCATAATGAAGATATTGGTGTTACTGTTTCTGGTATGGTGTGTTTGTGTCAACAGCGACACCGAGATCCCTAGTTCTCGGATCACATTCCAAATCGTGAAGGTCTAATTTTCGTTTTATTTTTCTTTCAGGTGACGAAATGCATCTTCCACAAATATGGTCCGAGTGGATCCATCCAACAACATGATGCACTTTGTGTGATGGCGCTCAATATTATTCACGAAAAAATATACACCATACTTTGGTTCTGGCTACTCTTTCTTTTCATTGTCTCTCTTGTTGGTGAGAACTTTATTCAATTACTCTTTAGTTCTACTATGCCCTAAGTGTCTTTAGTTAACCACTTTTACGTGTTTAGACCCGGTACGCTTTTTATTTACCTATAGATATCTATCGGTAGATAATTAGTATGCGTATAAATTTTCTCATGTCAATTTTTTACTGAACTTTTATATAAATGAAAGCCCACTGTTAACTATTTCTGCAAAAGACTATTACACGTATTATACTAAAAAAAGTGTGAATTAATAGATCGAAATTATTGTTTCAGCTGTTATCTGGAGGTTTCTATCATTTTTCCTGTACCGTCGCTCACTCTGGTTCAACCAGTTCGTGTTCCGTCAAGCTAGTGGCAGCAAGTTCAACCCATACAATGTTATCCAAGTTGTAAATGGTTGTCAGTTCGGTGACTGGCTCTTCTTGTATTACTTGGCGAAAAATATGAAATCCATCGTATTTCAGTAAGTAATATTTTACATCAAAGTTATCTATAATTTGTAATATTTATAATTTCATCTCTACTAGGCTGTGTTATACTCTCAAATTCTGAGGAATTTAACCTGTAAACATTAGTGTTAGATGACTGTGTCGGCAATATTTACACATCTTTAAAAGCTTTACGGGAATCGATTTAAGATACAAGATACAAAGGCATTGAAAGTCAATTCTTTCGAGTGAGGAATCGAATCTCGAGAATTTGGAAGATAGGTTGTGAAAATACCTGCATATATGAAAGTTCTACATTTTTAAAGTTGTTTGAAGTCTGCCAATCCATGCCTTGGAACCCGATGTGTGGGACATTGCGTGGCGAGCCCAGGAGTGGAATAAATTTAAGACATGATAAAACTATCGCTGCGTCCAGATTTAAAAATTGAAATCGTATTTACATATGAATTTATTGTTACAGACATCTCTTCATGCGACTTGCTGAAGAGTTAGAAAAGCGAGAAATACCGTATCAATCGGATAAATTCGAGGATAAGAGCGCAGAACCAGTGCTATTAGGCAAGATAGATTATGACGATGAAACTTTGCCTCTGAAAGATAAGGCTTCATAGGAATTTAAAGTTGTTTAAGAATAGTCTAAAAACTGTGATATCTTAATTCGGCATAGTATATCTATGCCAATAGCCTTATTTTTATATAGTTTTACATGCGGATTTCCCTGGAAACTTCTGTGAAATCTATTAAAATATATTTGAGCTGTATTGGCATACTATCAAATCGAATTCGAGCATTATTTTTGTTATAACTTTGTAGTTAGTATGTTCTGCGTGACACTAAAAACTGCATGAATGGTATTTTCTGTGTATTTCTGCTCAATTTTATCATATAAAATGTTCCAATTCTTGTTAGTCTTTAAATTAATCTACTATTATTTAAACCTTATATACTTAATTATAATTGTACTTAAAATATAAAATTGTACTTATAAGACTCTTCTGAATATTATTGTTTTAAGTTTTACTATTTCTTTTATTTTCATATTGTTAACTGGGGTCTCACAGGGTACCATATTTTGGCTCAAACATATTTAACAAAGACGAATGTAATCATTCTAAATTAAATAAACGCTTAATAGTTACACATTGCAGGAACTGTACGTATAAAGTTGATTAAAGAGTATATCTGTTTGTTGGGCGATTCTAAAGTGACGGAGATGAAACACCAATTGTGTAAATAGCTCTATTTTTGTTGATTACTTGAGATAATTGAACCAATTTTATCCTCTACTTTAGGTATAGCATACAGATAACATTTGTCTTGTTAATGAACGGTATTTAGTTAAGAATGTTGCAGAGAATACGTAAACATTAACTTCTTATTTCAATTAATTATGTAACGAAATCGACATGTTGGTGTTCTTACTATTTAAGTGAAGATGAGTAAGTAGTTACTTTTGGAAATATAGACAAAGTTGCGAATCTTTTAGTGATAAAACAAATTAATTGTAAAATTGATACGATAACATATTTACAGATTTTCATAGTATTGTATTTTATATAAATAATTCGTTATTAATTACTTTGAAATGTAATTTTACATACGCCTTGATTGCGTTACACAGATAATATGGAAATAAAAATGAGAATTACATTTTTTTTTTTCTTACAAATTTTGCAAACTATTTATATTTTTTTTATATTTCCGCCGCTAAAGTAGTGTAATCACACGTGCGGCATTAGCGCTACGACACGATAAACCGAACGTGAGTAAAGACGCTGCGACACTTTAACATTGCGTTGTCGGAGCCACAATGAAAGTGACACGAAATAACGATTTTTTTTGTAAACAAAATAATACAGAAGTTAGCTTATTTACTATTTTGCCAAACGGTACGACATTTTATCGCTGATCACTAACTATAATCTCATAAAATCCACCGTCAAATGTTTCACTCATGTTTAGTTCGCAGTACCGGAGAGTCATTTAGTAATAAGGGGGCATGTATTAATTACGTCACTTACGGCGGGGGTGTCAAAGTGGGACATCGTGTGACAATGAGTGGGAACAAACAAAAATCAGCATATTTGTGTGACGTAATTTATGGGTGGTCCCTAATTCGAACCCGCTGCTTTGTTTTCGGTCGCCCACGTCTCAGTGATGACTGTGGTATTATTGGTGTCGGCTCTACTGGTCACGTATCATTAGGCATAGATAACACCTTGACGGTTACTTTCTTTATACTATCTTGGACTAAAGTGAAGCATTAAATATATGTGCATGTGTGGAAATATGTACTTACAATCGTCGACACGCACACAAGTGTGGAAAAGTTTGTTATATTATAATGGTTAGTGTTACCTTACCGGTAAATATAAGGAAACGATGAAAATCTATTTTTTCACATATGGTAACATTCTTATCTTACCAAGGTGACCTAAAAAGGCTTCCTTTAAGTAGTTACACATTACGTACATCTATTACGATTTAAAGCGCTATTATTACATGCCACAATGTACATACAAACAGATTTAAAGGCACAATTAAGGTAATACTTCTTTTTGTTCACGAAATTATGTTACGTAGTGAGTAATAAAATTGTCTTTTTAAAAACTAAACTTTTAATTACAATAATAATTACAAAAATCACTTAAATTATAAGACACGGTGAAACAGAGGAATTAGTAGAGTTGGAGACGGAGTTAGAATGATGGGGTTAAAAACAACAAGGGTATATATATGGATCAGAGTAGGAGGGGGTATCAATTAGGGTGCTTATTTACTAATTATTACAGTCTAAAGGTTAGTAAATATTGTTAATAAACGAATGAGATTTGGAATAATAAGTGGAGGGCACGGAGGGCTCACGTGACAATTATCCCCATCTCATAAAATGTCCTAGATAGAACTTGTGATAGTACGTGATGTTTGATTAACTAGATTGTTTGATTTAGTGGGCGTTAAGTGATTTATGATACAAATGTCCATTCCCAATATCAATGCGCAAGGCGAATCTATAGTCAAACGGAACTTGATTGCGGCTAATGATGACCTCTAAGTTTAACATTTGTGTCGAGAATGGCGACTTGGGAAGGTTAAAACAAACATTTCTATTGTTTCAATGGATGAATGGTAGACAGCTATCTAAAAACTAACCGAGAAAGTCGGGTTCCGTAGTCGTAAGTTCTATTTTGATCGAAAATTATTTTAACATTTTCTTTGTCAATGCGGGCTATTAATTATGTACAAAAATAACAAACTCTAGCACGGAAGGTGAAAGAAGTATCGGGATCAAAATTACACAGATAATAAATATACTCGCCGTACAGAATAATAGGTGCAATGCAACCAATGATGGCGCGCATTAATATGACGAGTGAGTCTTCAACGTGGCTAAAAGAATTAATCAAAATAAAAATGGTATGATTGCTTCGTCTGTAACGCAACTGTGGCCAAGTTCGATTAGGACATTAACAGGATGATTAATATTTACTTACAGGACTAACCTATACTAACAGTCAGCTTCTATAGTTCTCTTAATAACGATTAATAACTAATATTCTTATTATCGTCTAATACTACTATAACTTAGTCACGACAGTTCTTATTCAAAGTTCGTCACAGGTGATTGACACTGTAAGATTTTGCTATCTTTATCCTATAAAAAAAAGATACGCGTTATAAGTACCTACTCTAGGATAGGTTAAGTGTAAAAGTGTCCGATTAGCCGGTCCAGCGCCAGCGTCTCGAAGCACCTCACGTGCAATGATAATACAAGTTAATCTGTTCCTTGAGCACCAAGTTTATTTGCGAGTATTGACCCTGGTGAATGCTTCGGGACGTCGCTGGTACGAGTACTTACAAATATTGTTTTTGAATTTATAACGACATTACTTTTATACGTATAATACTAAATGTTGCCCGTGGAATCAACCGCGTGGGAAAAAAGAGAGGTAATAAGAAGGTTGCCGAATCCTTTCTAACATTGGTTGCTAAGCAACGCTATGTTGTTAGGCACTTTCTTCAATTTGGTTGAAAATTACATTGCAATAGATCTTTCGACAAAAATAGGATGTTTTTTCGCGATGATAAGTAGTCTGTGCCACTCTTCATCTTCCTAACTATCCCTCCATATACGATGGTGGGTGGTTCTGTCAAAGAAGGACAAATAAACAAATAGTATGGATGAATATGGATGGGTAAAAATAATAATTTTGGAACGATTGACCGATTGAGATAATTATATTCATTGAAATATTATATTACAACTTTATTAATTATTCATCTTGTATCCTAAGTTGGTTGATCCTGCTCGTGAAGGGTTTCCGCGTTCGATTCCTGACCGAGGCTGACATTTATGTGACAGATAAATTTAGGTTTTCGGGTGTTAGTGATGAGGTTTTGATGATTGACATGTGAGTTGTGGATTTGTTGAGTTTATTAAAGTTCAAAAATTATACTTCATAACTGAAATAATAGTAATCTTTACAACATGAAACACAGATTATATAGCATTTCGAAAGTTTCAAATTAAAAGTTATGTTAATTAATAGGGGTAAATTTTTATATCTCGTCGATCCCCCCAACATGATGTCGTCCATAAAGCTATTTCCATATCTAATAGATACTTTAGTCTCTATTAAACATTCGTATGAGTCCTTCACATAATTAAGACGTACATAAGCGTAAATACATTAAATGACTAAAAAAATAAAATAAGTTGCGTTTTAAAAGTGAAGTAGGTATATTATGTATGTAGTATGTTAGTAATGTATGCAGGACAATAGCAGGCGATCATGAGATAACGACTTAACTCCTTTCATTTACAATAATTAGTTACTAATTTTCCAACATGGAAAATAATAACTAAACCTTTTGCAATTGATTTAATAACAATAAATTTGGCCAGGGAATATTAGAATTATATTACATATTAGTAGCGGAAAGAGCTGTTTGCGAGTGTTTTAAATTCAAAATCATTCAATCATCTAGGTATTTTTAAATACACTTATGAAAATATGAACGTAATTTTTGTTTCTACCACCATTTAATGTTTTATTATTAACCAGATTTATAGGCTATTAGATTCGATACAAAAAAACTCGTTTATAATAATTCAAATTTATTTCTTCTAATTTGTTATTAATGTTAGTGTGAACTGAACTTTAGTAGAACAGTGTCATATTCATTATTTTTTTTAACTGTCATCAATTTCTTATACAATCAGTAAGAGAGAACGTCCCGAAGGGTTCCAATCCTTGGAATTTTGGCCTCGCAGTACAGTCTAGCTCACCGACTAGCGACTGGTTATTTTTCCGCGATCGTAACATCAGACGTATACCTGACCGCGCCCCTGTTCGCTTTCGCTAATGCCCCTACCACACTTACGTCAACGTTAGTAAGAACGGCAATGCCCGATTGTGGCTTAATTAATGCGTTAAAACGTGCTTAGCTGGATTAAGAAGTTCTATATAAAAGTTTATTTGTGTGTTGGCCACGTTAGTTAATGCGTTACGACGCAGATGTCGTAGATGTGGTAGGGTCCAATGTCCCACAGCTGAGCTCGGGTCTCCTCTCGCGATGTGAGGAATATAGGCCATAGATCACCACGCTGGCCAAGTGTAAATTGGTAGACTTCACATACTTTCGAAAAAATAAGCAGAACTCTCGGGTGTGCGATTGTGTTTCCTCACGATGTTTTCCTTCACTTGAAGCAAGTGATACTCAAATTGTAATGCGTACATAACTTTTTGAAAATTAGAGGTTTTTAAATCCGAACTCACGCCCCAACGTTTGGCGAAATAACGTTCGAACCACTAGGTTATCCCTGCTTTGCTATGTCCACAAACAATTCTTAGTTAATAAGAATTTGAAATCAAAAAGATATTTTTCCAATCCATTAACTTTCCCTAGGTAGCCAGGGTCATTATTAAATAGGTTTAAGGAGCTGTTTATGTGACGAATGTTAGGAAAATACCCAGCTGAAAGTAATATTAAGGGTTTCCCCATACCTATCGACACGGGATCGGCCAACATCGAGTGCGCATCACAAATTGTATGTTTATTGATAAGTTTATCTTTTTATTTCTTATCAATTCTGTAACATTGCCCTTCTAAACAAAACGCTTTTCTAATCACGCTCATGCAAAAAATGTATCGCAAATTATATAATTTTTCTATAATTTTCCACGTAA
Source organism: Calpodes ethlius (assembly GCA_018251375.1). NCBI lineage: Eukaryota > Metazoa > Arthropoda > Insecta > Lepidoptera > Hesperiidae > Calpodes > Calpodes ethlius. Next base: position 18,393 of record DWPA01000181.1, read on the forward strand.
CGTCATTATTATCTATACTAATATTATAAATGCGAAAGTGTATTTGTTTGTTTGTCCTTCTTTCACGGCGCAGCGAAGCGTCGCTGTGGTACCATTTATGGTTTGGAGGTAGTTGGGAGGACGACGAGTACTATAGGCTACTTTATACTGCAAAAGAACATCTCATATTTGTGGAAAGATCCATTACGATGTATATTTCAATTAAATTAAAGGAAGTGTTTAAGAACAAAGCGTTGCCTGGCAACCATGAATAAGAAGAAATTGACAACTTTTTTATTGCAGTTCTTGTCACACACGCGGGTGGAGCCACGGACAATATATTATATATTCTGAACTTGACCGTAAATCGAAAAGCGATTCGTCTTAGGGGGATGATATAGGTAAAGTAAATATGGTCGATGTTAAGTGGGTTATTCATACTGTTATGAATTCTCTTCGCACTTAAAAAGGATATTTATCTATAGTACCTAATAGATCAGTAAAAACAATATTATACCTTGCAATATTAATAAGTCAGGACCAAATATATCGTTTAGTGATTGCTATTTAATTATTGACGCCATTATTTTTTATCCCTCGATAAGTAGAATTGTGTGTGTATTTTATAATTCTGAGTAGGTTATTCAAATAGATACACATTTTTTGGTGTTTCTATGTATAATTTTGGGTTTATTGGCATTCAGAACCAACGTCTCGATCCTCAAAGAACTCGTCATCCAAAAGATTATCGTCGAGTCAAGTTCTTTGGACACATCATCACTCACACACACACATACATACAAACACACACAGTCACAAACAAGGACTTATAAAATGTACACACACTGTAAAGCATAACTGTAATGTGTGATGAAATTGTGTAATCTGTTTTGGCCGTAGTACTCAAGTAATAGTTTTAGTAAAAAATTGTAAACGCTGTTTGATTACCAATAAATAATAAAATAAAAAGTAACGAGGGCTCAATGGAACGATTGGTGGTGCAAGGGAAAGTTGAGGGTCAGATATCACGTAGACGCTCTCCAACACAATGGACACTCTTCACTCAATTTATGACGCACTCCGAAATAAAAGATTGCTCTCATTTCGCCAAACATAGATCAACATGGCAATACATCATATAGGAATCGACAACGACTTGACCACGACCACACTGCCAAGAGTGCACGAATAGGTACAATGTTGGTTTTATTATCGAATAAAAAATAATTGTCAAGTAATTCAATTATAACACCTATTCGCTTATTTTAGATTTTTTAAATTAAGATGGTTTAGTAAACTAATACGAATTACAGGAGGCAATCAATCAAATCAAATCAAAAATTAACTCATATAAAACATTTAAATAGCGCGCTCAAGTCAAAAGCATGGGGATAAGAAATAAAATAAACGCATACAAAACAGCTCAATCTTAAAATGTTACCTCATTATAAAAATGTAGTATATGAAATTATATAACTTTCTAAAAATAATACTGTTAGTAGATTAAAATAATATTATTATTCAATTTATGTAAGTTTCTGTTAATGCATTAAATATGGAATTAATTAAACATGGATAACACACAGTTTATCGTTTATTTTACTATATGGTAACCCTAAGCTAACATGGCGTCAGCGCGCCATTGTCATTTTCCGACGTTCAACTCAGTTTTTGTCTCTTTTCGGCAAAGTTATGACGAATAAGTGCATCCTTGTTGCACGCAACCGTATTTTACGTGCTGCTTGTGTCGTTTTAACATTAGACTGAAGTTGAATAAAACAAATTGACGAGTGCACGGATCGCTCGTGTCCGAGAGTTTTCTCTTGCTGTTTACTTGTGGTTGCGTATTGTTATTATGAATATTACGATTGTGTTCCTGTATGCAAGTTTTTATAAGGACAAAAACATTATATAAATAAGGAATTTCACTCTGCGAACTATGTTTTTCGCGTAAGACCTCAAACATACGATGAACGCAGTGGCGAATATAAATTCATAGAAAACATTCGTGTGATGAAAATCTACTGTATTCTTCTGTAAATCGGTGAGTGGTATAATTTTTATATAGCAGGTTTCATTGATGAAACCATCTACAGTTACTAGTTTGTTATATTGGAGTACTTTTAAAAAAAGTGTATAATAATCTTTAATATCATCTCACAGAGTATAAAAACACAGTGAATAAAAACCATTAATGAAGCTCTAATTTATAATTGTGTGATTCATGATTAATGGAGCAGCTACTTTGAATTAAATAATAAAGTTTATTAATATTTATTCGCTATAATCAACTATCTTTTTGAAAAGTAAAATGTATATAATAAAATTGTATACTTTTCGGGAAATGTAAGTGTACATAAATTTTATTGGTTGATATTCATTTTCTCTGTCTCCAAATTTGGTGTGATAATAGACCAAGGCACTTTAGAAGAGCATTTTACTGGACAACCCATAAGGATCTTACTGGTATGGTACTTGATTATGGTATATAGTATTTCAATAAAGTATAATAAGTATTTATATTTATATAAACTATGTATATAATTTGATTGATGCAGGGAGTTATTTAACTCCTCTGGCATTATGTTCAATCAGGGCAATCATTTATGTTAAAATAATTGCATGCATAATACTAAGCTGTTATCATAACATGACATAATAACTTAAGTTATTTTAAATACCAAATATGTGATGTAGTTTATTGCGTGAAGTTAACTTTACAGATGAAGGTTATCAAATATCTTGAAACTGATGAAATATTTGTATACTTTATACAGATTTACTACTCTTTAATTATTCCTAGGAAAGAATAAACAGCTAATTATAAATTTCTAAAGTTATTTCACTCACTAAGTACTAACTTGTACTAAAAATACCAATTTATGGGCAAAATTTAAAGACTGAAGGCATGTTAGTACTAAAAAATGTTGGTACTATATCTGTACTTGTCATTATAATCATTGTGTTATGTCTGTAATCTCAAGATTGTTCTGAGAATCACGAAGCAGTGAAAGTATGGACTGTTTTACAGAGATGAGAAAATTACTAATTTGTACTATAATCACCGCTGAGCGATATAGTTTTTAAAACACCATCTGTATAATTGAAAATCATTGATTTTGTAAAATGTTTTATGAGCTATACTGAGGAAAAATCTACAAAATAATTACACTATGCAAATACATTTCTGGGTCATATTCAGGCATATTTACATTTTGAATTTGATTTATATTTTGTCATCCCTTGTAGTATGATCAAAAGCTACCTTAACTTTGTCAAAAACTCCACAAACTACTCCAGAATTTATGGTACTTTGATAATATTTCTACTTCTACTAAGTACAAATAGTTCATCAGTTTATTTGTAATCTTTTAGTCACATTAAAATATAAATAATTCATGTCTACACATATAAAACTTTTCATAACAATACAAATATATTGAAACATATGTTTGATTATCATTAACAATAATTTTGTATTGCTCAGTGACTAGTAAAGATATATTTGATTTTGTCATTATGTACTAAAGTATTTTCGGATAAGTTTTATATTGATGCTTAATCAACAAGGAAATTCGAAACGGCGCAATCACAAAGAGGAATTTCTACCCGGCTTTGAAATTTCGTGCATAGCCGCGCACGTGTTCAGCCGTGGTCTCTAATCACCTCAGAACAGTCTGGCCCTAGCCGCGGTCAGACCATATAATTTGTCCATCCTGCTCTCGGTTTAATCACCTCTAATGGTGCATCGGGAGGGGCCGCAACGCTTGATTTATAGCCCAATCTTCTAGCCTCTGACCAGCTTAAACAGATATGTAAAACGCTGCCTCGTAGTCGAGAGGCGAAGGCATCGTGGATCATGTGTCGCTGGTGCATCCAATACCAGTCGTCTAAAGCAGTTCGGAATGTTTTAATGCTAGTTTTTGTCGATTACATTCCAACTCGAATCTTTCCGGCGCATATTTGCCATGTCAATCTCGCTCCAGTGATTGCAGGATGATAGTGTAATGTTCAGAGGTGGGGTTTGGCAACTCGCCGTTGTTATGTAAACGTATAGTTTACCCAAATCTTTCCACGGCGATGTTTTCGTGAGTATATGGGTCACCGTTATTCGGTCCAATCAGTCACATAGGTCGTTGAACCACAGTTGATAAGTGTCCAAGAATCACGTGCGTCGACTTACGAACACGTCTGGCCCTTGTCTAGTTTTCCTGCTTGGATTTCTTCTTATCACGTAAACACAGGAAATACGATTTAATGTGCGTTAGTGGCTGTACTATATGAGTTAATATACGTAATGATAGAGTTATAGTATTATTATTCATTTTAATTTTATCTTATTTCTCATCCATTAACTCACGGCGCGGACCTTGAAGTTTGTCTTCAGCTCTTCCTGTAATTAGAATTATGATAATATTATTTAATAATTTGAATCGTGGGAATCTAAGACAAAGATGAAATTGGTGCATTCTTCTAAACTAACAAAAAATGTATTAATACGAGTGTTAGTAGGACTTGCAACGCGCATTGACAATCGTTTCCGTGTTTCCATTTTGAAACGTACCGACATTATCTTAAGCATCTACTGTAACTTTCATGATATTTATGAGGAGTGTGAACCCCAACCCGTTCCAGTAATCAGGTCAGAAGGCGACCTCGAGTGTGAGTTTTGAACTAGTGTCATGTTCCAAAGCGCAGCGTTGCCGTTTGCTTCACAGCTAGGTGCACCTTGCGGGACCTGATCGCCTTGACCGCGAATGGGACTCGTTTCCAATCCTGTCGTCATAAATATTCTCTTGTTACTAGGTTGATTGCATGGATTGAGTAGGCTTTTAAGACAAAATCGCCTCTTGTTTAATTCCTACGTATGCAAGTGATTGATATGTCGTTAGCCATGTTCAATCAGTCAGAGTGATTGCTTTTGATTAACTGCTTTGATGGAATAGCTTTTATTCCAGGAAAATAGTTTTCCGTTATCCGTAATGGTTAAGAAAGAGTTATTCAACAATTACTATATCATTATGGTCGTGATGTCTCCCATGAAGAATCATTGTCGGAAATATGCACGCAAGATGTTCCAATTTATGTAGGTTTTATGAGATTGATTCTACATCTCCATTTTTGGGAGTTAAATTCACGTATAGGTACAAGACTAGTAATGTGTAAAATAGGTTAATATGTATGTTTTTAATATTTATGTATTGTATATTTCGTTCTTACATACGACAAGTAAATGTTCACATTTTTAAACATATTGTGATTAAATATGTAAGGATGTTCATGATGTTATGAACAGTCAATGTGTATATATGTTTATAATAATTTATCATAAAAATAAGATTCATCCAAGTGGGAACGTGGCCTTATCTGTAAATTTCACAAGTTATTTTTTTTATTATTATATTTCAATAATCCGTTTTCCACTCTGCTTATTTATCTATTTGCTAACGATTTTATAATTCAATGTCAAAACGTAGCTGTCGTAGTACGATCACTGCGGAATATTTAGATTACAAATAACAACGTTATCCGTATTCATAATATTGAATGTTTTCTGGTGCTTCAATTATACCTGCTCAAATATGGGCATATTTATTACGTGTTATTTCCTTTGCAGGCTTGTATAATTATCTGCACTTTTTTAATCTGTAAATATAATTCGATTAATTCATCTATATATTTAGTATTAAGGTTCTTACCCTATATCTATGTATATTACGTAATATTTGCTATTAAATTGTAATTTTAAAATGTTCGAATTTAAGTTCAATTTGTTCTGATTTTGAATGCTAAGTAGTCTGTCCTTAAATATCTAACTTACATTCAAGTTCAGGTGGCAAAGATTACTCTGTACAGTCTCAGCTACGTCTGCGTTAATGTTGACGTCTTGCCTGAATACGCTTTAACTAACACGTTAATTAAAAGTTTGATTATATGTTGGTATTTAGGCAGGAAGGCGTAGCAAACTCACCTTCGCATTTATTATCTACAAGAATATTTAATTACGCGAAGCAAAACTTTATACCCGTTTTTACAATTGCGAACGGGGAGTTACGAAATTTTACATAATTAATGTTTAAATGGAGAAGGCTTGTATGAGGCTAATAATTTAATATAAAATGTATTAGAAATATAATAGTAATAATAATAAACATTACGCACTCAACTATTCATTTGACACACACACGTATAATATGTACACACATATACTCGTTTGTTTATGGTAAAAGTCAAACTAAAAAGAGATTAAAATGTTAAATACTGTCAATGGTGATCCTTTGACGTTATGAATTACGCTTAAATTTCGAGCGCAGGGGCGGAACTCTAGTACCTATTTATAAATATTTGTTGTAAGTTTTAATATACTCTATTGGTACAGAGTTGGGATGCCTTGAAATCAGTACTAAAGCTGGTTCGTCGCCGGTCGCACTGAGATTACTCATCAATATTCTATTATTACCAGGGTTTGTATCATTGTGGTTGCTATCGTGAATATTTAAGTAGAGATGCGGGTGACGGTCGAACCTTGAGCTCTAGATTTAGTTCTAGAACATGCGCTAGTTGCTAACCGTTGTAGCAGACGGATACGTTTAAAGATATTAGCCTCATATCTTTTGTCAAATATGATGACGGAATACGGGAAAGTAAGGCAGGGTTTTACGAAGTCTCTATAATCGAATAGTTAATCAGACAAGTGTATGGGATTTAAAATTCGTATAATTGTAACTTACCTTCCGGGTGAGCGGCCGTCTAACTTCCATGCCCTTCAACAAGCGACGCCCTAAGCCGAGGTCCGAACCCCACAGGGGTAGCCCTTAGTACGTTCGCAACCCCTAAATCTCGAAGAAGGTGAGCGAGTCCTCTTCGCAAAAATAGTCTTTATTGAGTTTCTCCAGGTTCGTACCGTTTGGATGTTATATCTGAAGGAAGTGTTATATGAATTTCTCTAAATGAAATAATATTATTGCTTAAATAAACTTTAATTATTTACTTAAGAATATATAATATGTAATTAAATAAACCTTGACCAGATCATTTCTCTATTCTGTTGTTTAGTGACTTAAGTCCATAGCAGGTACTAACTCAGTGCATCCTACTATTTTGTGACTTAAGTCTTAAGTCATTTAGTTTAGTTTCGTAAGTTAAATAAACTCTGCCTTTAGACTAACTTTTGCGATAAATACCGTATACTCTTTTGTACATGCATATATTATACTTCCGACAGTATTAAAAATATTTGTAACTAGTTTTAAGCAGCGGTAGTTGAATCGTGATTTCATACATCTGACCCGGCTTAATTGATACTAAAGACGATGTCATGTGCTCCATTCAACCATTAAATCCAATTTAATTCATTCAACCTTATTTCCTAATGACATCGATTACTTTAGACTCACTGTTCGAGGTGGGGCGTATTAGTGGCGAGCTTAATTACTACTACAGATTAATTACTGGTTGTTTATTTAAATCAGATTATGTAACAATATAAAAATGTATGTAAAATTCTTTTTACAATTTGTGGAAAATCTGTAAATGTAAATGTGCCTATATATTACTCGCGGCCCGCCCCAGCTTCTCACGGGTTCGATAAAGAAATCGAAACACAACCAAATGTATGTTAATAAACATCTACAGAATAAGTTTCATGACAATCGGTTGAACGGGATGGAAGTTGACACTTTGCAGCGCCGTCTGGTAGCGAATTACAGCAATGGACATAGCGTAAAAACTTTCCCCGTGGAAAAATACATGTACTTACCAATTTTCATAATGATCGACCAAATAGTTTCCGAGTTTATCGATTTCATATACATACATATATTGAAAACATCCCTATTTACATACCTATAGATTAGGTAACGGATATTTATTTATTGATTGTAATTGATATTGAACTTAATATTCGTATACTTCCTCTAGTATTATAGACTTCATAATTATTTTCAGTGATGACTTTATACAATAACATGCCTATCTTGTTTACATGACTCGCATGTGGTTAGGCTAACCACTATATTTAACGTTTCATGTCCTTACAAATGGGACGAATTCGGTCATTAGTATATATAAACTCAATGTGGTCCATAAAGCATTCAATATTGTCCTATTACGAGTATATTGCAGAATTATGCTTCAACGACTTTCCTTGATTCGGACGAGTTTGTTTAAAATATGAAGTTTATGTACGAACGGGCATAGAATAATAACCCTTAGAATTACAGTAGTTGTAAGTAATGTGTAACATTTACAAAGGTTACCAAGGTAGTAAAATGAAAAGTGTTGCAATATATGGAAAAACCTAAATTTCCCCATTTTCTTTGTAATTGTCGGTTAAGTACCATTTTGAATTGTCAAATACCTCACATTCCCAGACTTGAGTGCGTGTTGATGTAAATACTGGATGGATATTATTACACACTTGCATTTTTTATTTTTTTACTTTAGACCAATTTGATAGTATGAAGCTAACCCTCGAGGCGTTAGAAGTCTATGACCACAAGTATATTGTTTTTGGCAGCTAAACAGAAAGGCAGAGGCACCGGTTAGTAACTATTAATAAAAAAACAATCATCATTGTCTAGGTCTGTTCTCACAGTCAACTCGAGCTCCAAGGTGGGTACCTCTGTTGATCGAGCGCTCATTGGTAGCTGGTATCAATTGCCAGTGACCCCGACAATTGACCAATTTAGGCCGTCGCCGTCGGTGCTATCGGATCACGATGGACCACGCTCGGATATCACTCCAATACGACATATAATTTTAATGTTAGCCGATCATTCCTCCTAGATAAAACTCCTTTCGTTTACGTTAACGTTCAAAAAATTCATCGCAATGACATTTGGTGTAAAAAAAAGACGACCACTAACGATCATGGGTTTAGTCAAAATACTTTTTGTTTACGTTTACGCTTGGAAAATACACGGGAATGACGGTAGATGCGGAAAAAAATGAACGTAACCCAAACCAAGTTCTTAGAGAATTTAACGTGACGTAACAGAACGATACTTCACGCTATCGCTCTGTCCGTAACGTAAAGAAGCGTATGAGCGTATGAACGTATGAACTTTGCGTATGAACTTTGTCTTGGCACTCTAATACTTCACTATGTATGAATGCAAGATAGGATAGTTTAGTATAATCACAGATAAATAATCTAAAAGAATTTTAAAATGAAAACACTTAAGATCTAGACCGTCGTGACGGATCTATCAATATGAATCTTAGGTAATCTGTGGAAGTTCAATTTTTTTTTGTCTAAGTTATTCTACAAACAACTAAACAAGGTACCTCATGGTAAGCGATTACCATCGCCTATGGATATTACCAACACCAAACGATACGTTTCTAGTCAAGAAAGAAGAGAAGAAAAAATAATGCTGACCATCCAGCCAAAGTCTGTGTCTTTAGCCATATTTATTAAAATAAAAGTACTTTATTTGCTATTAGTTTGTAATAAACGAATAGTTTAAAAAACTAAAAATTCGAAAAGTGAAGTAAAGAGCAAAATTGCGACTATACAGACTATACAGGTCATACCTATCACAAAAGTAAGTTCATCAGAACTAAAGTAATGTCCAAATTTATAACTTACTTGGTTATAAATTTGGACAAGAGGAAGTAGTCCTAAATTAGTTTGTAGTAGTGTGCAAAAAATTAACAATCTAAAAAACAAACGAACGAATAAAGCAAGTTAAATAAAGGTAGTAAAAGACGTTTGAGCTACTGCAGTATGATTCTTCACAATACCGCGCGACGCAGGGCTCTGTAATTAGATATACTTAGTATTCACAGCGATTGTATTGTTTGTGAATCACGAAACTTCATAATATTCATGTAATACTAATTGTAGGTATTGATTGTGCCTGTCGCATTTGAATAAATTTCTCAGGTCACCACAATTAATACATAAAAGTCTTGAATACTTGATATAAATTTATTACTGTACTTTTTTGCATTAGTTAAAAAAATAAAAAAACATGTCATATAAAATCAATTAATTTACCCAGATGATTTAAATTTGGCTCTGAGAATAGATTTCAAGTTTAGTGATTTTAATATTGTTTGGATCTTAATAACGGTCTCGGAATGGTTCGTGGCGAAAAGGTCCAACTGGTGTCTCCTTCGACATTGCTGACCTTGATACTACAGCAGTATAAATACGATAATGTCTTTATTGCATCCGTCTGTCTGAAGCAGTTCAGGGGAGCTACAATTGCTCTTCAAAACCCCCGGCAATTTGTTGCGACAGACTAATTTATATGTCTTCGACAAGGTCTACTCTATAAAATACTTGTATTATTAGCCTATTTATATTGACAAGTGTTCGTCCAATGATCAAATTGAACTTATAATTTCTTATTGTTCGTGCTTCAATGAATAAAAATATCCGGAGAATATTTGATTATCTGTAAATTCAAAATTGATGTCGGTATTGGAAAAGGGCTGTAGTTCGTGAAATTACTGCAGATCTAGATAATAAATTTACTAATATATCATTATATGCTGCATGGTATTCATACCTGGATATCGGTTCCTCAGCAGAAAAGGTCGTTACTATTGCTGAATAAACAATCATGTTGTAACATTACCAATTTTTGATACTTAGACTGCACAATACAGCTTCCTTTGACAATGTCAAGTATCGATAAGAGTTGACAAATTTACATGTTTGGTACTTAGGAATCCTGTGGCGCTTCGGTTACCATACCGTACCGCCGACTGGGTCGTTTCGAGTACTGACTTCGATTCCTAGCGAAGTAGAATTTTACATAATGGGTTTAAATTTCTGTTCTCGATATGAAATGAAAAATGTTCCTTCCATCCTTTGTCGATACCTATCGAATTTCCGTTATTTCCGGTACACCACGATGAATAAATAATGATTATAAGACTAAAACAGCAAGTTCCTCGTGTCAAACCTGTGCCAACCAGATAAGTATCGACAGTACTCGTTCATGGTAACCTTTTCCAGTTGTAGTGTCGGTGAGAGTATTCAACTTCTTTTTGACCGCGTTGGCTAGCGTGGACTCGTTTTTATGTGAATAGCACCAGGCGAGTAGTCGATTGAGCTGATGTTAAATGATCACTATCGTTCAGAATTCATTAAAAACCCAGATGTATTACTGGTAAATTGCAGACTATGAAAACAGAGAGAAAAAAATAACTAATTCTCAAACCCAATGCTGAAATACGACGAGTTGTTCACCAGATAGTGGCATAAAAAGCAATTCTGATTCTCATTTGTTATAATTAAAAATCCCGGAAGTGCACCAGACGCCAATGTAAAGAGTTGTCATAAGTTTAGTTATTAAATCGTTTTCCTTCCTCAATATAAATGTAATTTTCGACTTAAGTACCGTTCGATTGACCTTGTTCATTGTGTTTCGAAAACTTTCCAAATGGTTTCTCAATTTCCTACTTTTTCATACCTGCTTGAGGAAAGGTTATTATAAAAATTCTAGTTACAATGACTCGTTAAAAAATCTTTCAATTGCTTCATGAGGAAATATTAAGCACAGTTCAAATGTGTAAATAACGTGGGTAGATTTAAATTTAAAGACAATTGTTCTGAATCACAGTGAGTAATTAATTGCGACTTAATTATCTCCTTCGTGCAGAAATACTTCATATTTCTCAGTGTCCGAAATCTATGGTGTCCTAGCAATTTATGTTACCAACGGATGTGACATATGATGCTTTTCAAACGGTTTTTATATTGTGGTCGTAGATATTTTCACTACTTCTTTAAACTTTACCATTAGGAGTAATGAATTCCATAAAAAGTAAGGCTTTTTTTCACCCTGCAGAATAAATCGTCCGATGTTACATCAGGAGACTAGTTTAACCGGAAGTTAAGGCCAAAAAATCGTTGCCTGTGTACTGTTAGAAAATGGCTTATTTTAGTAATCTTGTTTTGGCTGATTCATATTTTGTTTTTGGCATTTTAAAATAATAAGTTTAGAGAAGAGGTTTTGAAGATTCTTACGAGTATATTTTGATTTTAAAAATAGGAATTGATGTATAAGGTTTTGGAGAGAAAGATTCAAGTGTAATTATAATACTGCTCCTGAAACAATTGGTTTTACTTCGTAATAATACGAGAGATTGTTAAGGATATATTTGGAACTGTTGCAAGTAATACATGCACATATTATACATTTGAAGTTTCAAAGTTTCCTCAACCTTACGCACAAAAATAGCACCCGCCCCTCACTCCATCGACGTTTATGAAAGCTCGTAAAGCTCCGGTTTACTTAGTTCCGGTTCTTAAAATATTCTTGTCAATAAGTTTCTAACTAGTACTGCTAACTGCTGCGCCAAGTGCTCCTAGAATTTAAATGATACGTGAGAGCTTAGTGTTGCGTGAAGCGTTTGGATGTTTGTTGTTCTTGAATGATCTAAACATATCTTTTGCTTTTTGTTTTGATTCAAATAAGATGTTATTTTTTTATTCATAAATGAATATTAAATATTTTATTACTAGCGTTGTGGACTCGTGTAGAAGATTTTGTGTGTATTAAAGGTTACGCTCAAATGCGCCTTAATGAACGTTAAAAAATACTTGGCTGAGTGAAAATGAGTTACGTACAAATTTTACTTCCCGTTAAGGCCGGCGATACATGTAAAAAAAAAAAAAAATCGATTTTTTTTTTTTTATATATCGTTAGAATATCATCTCAAAAATATGCCTGTAAATTTTCAAAACAAAATTATCATTAT
>DWPA01000182.1:0-31049 GCA_018251375.1 Calpodes ethlius
TAAAACATTTTTTTAATGTTTACAAATATCAAATATGGGGTCATGAACAATAAACTCTGCTTTATTAAGCGCAAAATTTCTTAAGCGCTTTCGTGCTGTAAAGGGCACGTGTACCGTTGATGTTCGTCGTGATTAAATAACAGCTGTTAGGGTAGGACGGTCTTCGGATGTAAAGGCTTTCTACACTTGAACTGGTTACTAACCATTTCACCAAACTGGAGTGTAGATGCTTAGGAGTAGTCAGTTAGACAAGAGACCAGCGCCACGTAGCGGTCCATTAATGAGTTTAGTTGAGTGGTGTAAGGAATACCAGTATCTGTGACCGTCTGTGCACGAGTCTTTAGGCAAGCGAACTCCAACGCCAACATTTGCACAGCAATGGAATTTCTAAGTCAAATAATTGTAGCGCCGTCATCCATTTCTCATTAATTACGCCATCACGCCAGAATTTCTTAATAATTACTCTTTATTTGTACCTTTAATTAATCTTTGATAAATATCGCGCACATCACCAGATACGTCACCAGGTGAAATATGCCATTACGTCATCTATGTGACTAAATTTGTCCTAAACAATAACTGTATTACAATAGGCAACATCAAAAAATATGAAAACCACTAAAAACTAGCAATCACAAAACGGTTAAAATAATATATATTAACAACATATAAGCAACATTAGTTATTAATTGCATATACATTCCTAGTGGGCCGCACCAGCTAACAGTTTTTCAAATGAAATATGTCAATGTTACTCAGAGGTAATGCAGCATTCTACTGGTAAAATATTTTTAAAATTGGATAGGTTTACTTTTGAAGTTTACCTCCTATATAAACTCAAAAACTGCGCTGCATAACGTAAAACGTAAAATGTATAATATGTCATTTTATGGTCACTTTGTTAATGAAGAAAAATGCCTTTTCAATGCAATTCTCGCCAAATCAGAAGAATAATCGTTATAACTGTAACTTATAATACATAAGTTAAACTAAATTCTAAACTTGACGTTTATTAATCATTTTATTTCTAAACTTTACACACAGACACATCACAAACTTACAACAATTTGGCTAAAATATACATCGTAGGTGATCTTTCCACAAAAATGAGACATTCTTTCAGGGTAAAAAGTAGCCTAAGGTACTCGTCATACTCCCAATTAACTTCAAACCAAAAATCATACCTTAGTAACGCTCCGTTGCGCGGTGAAAGGATAACAAACAAACACACTTTAGAACTTATAATAATAGTATAGATTAGTATAAATAAGTCTAGATACATGTATTTCAATAGTAATACAATCGTTTGTCTAATTTAGTTCAACACTTCAAAAAAATACGTCAAGAAAATCCTGTCACAGTCGTGTCATAAACCTTTCCCACACAAGTTCCGTAACGAGAAAACTCCCAATGGATATCAGCTTCGATGGTCCAAACTTTATCCAGTGGCACTTAGCCGTTGCGCCACACCTTCCGCCCTAATATCTGGGAAGATGCCCTAATTAAGGGGACGCGACATGGGCGGGGGCATTGCGACCTTTCAATAATGAAGACCGGGGGAGAAGCAACCTGTGGTCTAAATTACAACATGAAGAGTTTAGGAGAAATGTATTGCGACAAACAATTTCAAACAAAACTCGTAAAGACATAAGTTATATAGGAATCACTAGATAACTTTTATAAATCTCGCGCTTGTTAAATAAAACGATTGTGAAACACCAAAAAAAAATAAAAAACTTTAAAGCGGTGCATGAATCGAATTAAATGCATTCATTGTTTTTATCTGAGACAAGGCGTTTAATTAGCTTCTTGGGGTTTAAAAATATTGACAGTAAAAGTAAACAGTCAACTGTCATCAATCAAGTTGTCAGCGGATGTCACAATCAACTACTTTTTCTGTCAGTCGTGATTTGCATACACAACCTCCAGAATGACAAATATGTTGAGTGGCAACTATTCATTAACAATTATTTAAGCGACACCTGACAAATAACTTGAAATCTGAGACATTGACATGATACCTTGACAGTTTTTAATTGAGCGTTTAAAGTGTAGTGTGTTGAAATTATAACTTAGCTATCCACACGAGACATAGTCATATTAAAATGGATAAAAAAAATATTACACAATAGGGTTAGTACATTAAAATTTTTGACTGTTCTGTTCATAGTTAAGGAGTTTCCTTGACTAGAGCCAATATGAGTCTAGTCAGCTCTGGTCATTATAAAAATGCGTTGCCATGCAACTAAAACAATACGTAAAAATTTAATTTCATAACATCTATACATATCAATAAAATTGGAGTGTATGTAGTATTGAAATAACCGCTTTTTCTACATGCATATGAATACGTATGTACATGCACCAATATAACATTTTTTACAAGTGTTGTCTGTCTGTCTCTTTGTTCCGGCTAATCTCTGAAATGGCTGGACCGATTTTGATGGGACTTTTGTTGGCAGATAGCTGATGTAATAAGGAGTAACTTAGGTCAATAAAACAAAATAAAGTAAAACAATTTTTGTTTCATTCCACGCGGAAAAAGATGCGGTCACATGTTATAAGTGGATTTGATACACACACAAGCATTGTTAGTTAAATAAAAAAACATTCTAAATGCGTTCGACTGAAACATTCTAAATGCGTTCGTAATATCTGTGTATCTATCTATCTTTTACAATTATAAAAGTATATTTAGAATTTCTTTTTCTTTCTTTATACTAAGAGAATTAACTTTTGCGATGAAATAAAAGAGTTTTAATCACGGTAAAGATAATATTTTTGTACCATCGCTCGGTCCTTGTACCAAGACGCTGCGGAATAAAGGAAAATATTTGGCAATGAAATCCTTAGCAACGTTGTAATTGCGGGGAAGTGAGATTCGCCAGGAAAATCCAGAATTCTCTAGTAGGAAATAAAGCTACTAATAAATTTATCTTCCGTCTGTAAAATTCTCCTGAGCTCTGATTAGGTAACTTCTTTATCTCGCTTATTCCCTATTGGTTCTAAATTAACTGCAAATCATAAGTCTTTATTCTAAAATGGAGCTTGGCTCGCTAATTAAGATCAGTTGAAATTATTCAGCACCTGTTCTAACATTCCTATTTATAATTTATGTCCTTCCGTCTGTGTCATCTAATTGTTCAACATTATCTAATATTTATATTCATTCCATACATTATCTCATACAACCACTTTCTACTTTATAATGTCATTAGATACAAAACTAAATTCACTTATCAAATTCCTTTGATATTTTGTTTCAATTCGGCATATTAGATCTTGTTTATCAAGATTCCAGATATTTTAATATACGCAATTGGAAATTATTACTTTTCTACGCAGCAGATCAAATATGAAATTACTTATTGCAGAAATCAATTACTTAAACGTCAGAAACTTTGTTTTATCAGGAAAATGGCCAAAAAATCTCAAGCTGTGAATTAACTCAGCTTTCATGTTGAAGTATGTCAACTTCAGAAGTTCTAAATCACGAAAGCGCAACTCAAATTTTGTTGAATTCAAATTCAAATTAATTTGTACATATAGGTATCATTAATAGATTTATGTAATAAATTTTTTTTCTACCATGAATTTCGGAAAGTGTTTATCATGAAAGAGAAAAAATGGCGACGGAAAAGTATTAAATATACTTTAATTTAATGTGTATAAGGGCTCCGTCGAAGACCAAGCTTTTCGTACAATTCCTCTCGTTGGAAATCGCTTAATTTTATCATAATCATCATCATCACATCCCATAATTGTCACAATGTTAGTCTTGAATCACCTTTCACGATGGAAGGGGTACCGACCATTGCGTTGACAACGCTGGTCAAGTCTGGTCGGTACACTTCACATTGCCAAGATCTACATATACGATCTAATAGATCTAATGATCAGAAGGCCCAGGACATATCTGAGCGCAACTTAGGGAAGAATATGTCCAGCAGTGGACCTTTAAAATTTGATATATAGATAGATGGTACTGGTGAAATGTTCAAAGTCTCTTTGCTTGTCGAGTTAGTAGCGTACATATCATCAGATAACTGAATCAGCCACGTTAAACTGTGCCAAAATGTTGTCAGAGAGAAATAATTACTCACAATTTACTAAGAACTTCCGTGTGTGTACAATTGTGGCGTTAATTTCCTTGTACCATTCAGAGTAAATACTAATGTGATGTTAAAATTATGTGTTGTTAAGGAAAATTTACTTTAGATTATAATGTTAGACCTTATGACCAGACCAGATGTCAGTTTTCAGGGAAAAACTTATCCCTTACTGCTTCTATTGTTCTATCTTTTGCTGTTCTATTTGTTCGTTCGTGTGTCTCATGAAGAATCTGCTAAAGAAATATTATTAATGGAGCCAAAAGTAACGTGATTTTAGCTTGTATGTTAACTTTTCCAAAACAGTTTTAAACTACTTATCATTATTCTAGAAATATATTGCTCATTCGTTATTTGTTGTTTTTGGCTTAATGTGAGGTCACACAAAAATATGGCGTTTTTCAGAGGACATAAAGACATATTTCATTAAATAATTTTGGTGTGTTGGGTGTCGATTAAATGGTTTAATTAGCTCTTTGAAATATAATGTATATGATATATATTTTTCAAAGCGCGATTTTATATTTCACGTTATATTATGTATCGTTATTTCATACATTTGTATATTTCAAATAATCAATTGAAATTTGATAGGATATTCAAATTCTAAATGGAATTTCCTCGGGTTTTTGACTTCCTTCCTGTTTTGTATTCGTAGTTCCTCTAGTGCCAAATATAGAAAACGTTGTTTAAAAAATTTTAAAAGTTTTCACATCTGTTGAAAAATATATTTATTAACGTATCTTCTTATATCACTGACAAAATTACAGATATTTTTTAAATATCCACGTTTCTTTGCATTTTTTCTTTTTCTCTAAAAAAAGGGAATATCAACGACTGTTAAGTAGGTAACTTATATAATAGTACATTTCCAATTTAACGTCTATAAAACTGTTATGTTATTCCCTAACTAAACCTTACATTTCTCGAAAAGTAGGTGAAGATAAGTTATAGGTTTACTAATACATCGAAATCCGTCCACGCCTATTCACGTGATTCTAAAATAAATACACAGATGGACAGAAATATCTGGAAAATTCTATTCGAGTCCCAACTATTCATTTAAGTGCCTTATAAAAAAAATAAAAGAAAAATCCATGAGCAGAAAGCGATATATTTAGTACTTTATTATAATACTAGATGTCACCCGCGTCTTCGCAGGCGTGGGGAAAAAACAGCATTAAAATTTTTTATCATTGGTTGCCAGGTAACGATTTGTTATTAAACACTGTCTTTAATTTGGCTAAAATAAACATCGTAATGGATCTTTCCACAGAAATGAGATATTCTTTTGCGTAGTACCCGTTATCCTCTCACTATCTTTAAACCAAAAATCGTACTACAGTGATGAATCTTCGCAATGAATCTATGGTACTCCTCATCCTCCAAACTGTCTCCACACCAAACATCATACCACAACGATACTCCGAGAAAAAACAAACAAACAGACTTTCGCATTTATAATATTAGAATGAATATACGATTTCTCTGAAAAATTAAAATGATGAGGGTCGAGTAAGTGAGGCCCGTTGCAAATGAACGCGCTACACGAGACGTTTGCACTAGCCGAAGGGCCGAGGGTTTTGAAATAAAATGATGATCCAATTTCATTTAACTCGCACTGTCTGAACCCTTTCTAAGTTGAAATCGGTTCAACTAATTGAAATTCTGGCTCATTACTACACACTCGTATTAATTATGTTGATATTGTTAATTTTTTATGCACGTAATTGTTTCGACGTTGATAAGTAATAGGTTGTCTGGAAATGTCGTGCCGATTTCTCGGAGTTGAGACATGATTGAATATATCACAATTATAGAAAACAAATATATATTCTAAAAGAAATAGCTTCAGACATATTTGGAAAAAAAATTGGTTACGATTCGTTAATTTGGTCGAGTTGTGTTTTGATTGTCCTAAAATATCGGCGCGAACTTTCCGGTCAAACTATGTTACAGATTTTTCCTTTAAGAAGATGATGAATAATTATTCGTCACTTTAATTACTGGGATCTCAATTCTTTTTATGTAATAAGCTTGGCAAATGAGCTTGCAGTGCCACCATCCCCTGCCGGTCATGGACATTAGTAACAGATATGCAGGATTCAGTCAATTAGTAAGTCCTATTAGGCTGTTAAGGTGTTAATATGAAGTTTAGTAAAGGTTTGCCTGAGCCGTGAATCGAACCTGCGACACGTTGTTGCAGTCTCTATCGTAATGAAGTTAGTAAAAAAATATTTATGAGTAGATAAGATACTTAGAACAATTACACAATTTATTTGGAACAGTTTTTAATGTCCTATGATTTCTAATTTATAAATGTATATTTTTATTTGAATATAATTGGGTTTTGAGTGAGCAACACTTTAGGTATTCTGTATTTTGTTTGAGGGATATTTATAAACGCAATGATTTTCAGAATTTCTGACAGTGAGTCAGATTACCTATGCAAATCTTCCCGTGAATCTCAGAAACAGCTTAACCAATTTGGATGTGGTTTTCAGTAATTATAATAAGCTTACGACAACATTCACAAACTTTATTTAAATATAAATTAAAACTATGTGTTAATTAAAATGCTCCAGTCTAAATATGTTTTTAGTATTGAGTTATAAGGTTCTCGATGCAAAGCAAGTTTGCCTAATTCATAAATAAATATACTTAATAAATAACATTTAGCGATTCTTACAGACGAGCTAAGTTTACGAATTGTGGTAATTGTGGTACGGTGGTGTAAATAATGGTACGAAGTGTTAAACCAAAAAAAACTAAAAACATAATTTTGTATTACCAAACATCAAAGTATTCCTCAAGACAAGTAACGATCCTCCCATCCTCTAATGAGTTATGTTTCACTTCAGATTTCTCATAATCACCTTCCGTCTCAATCATCAGACCATTATACTGCATTATGATCCGACTCACAAAACCCAATAGAATCAATTAATTAGGTCAAAAACTTGATTTGTTTAATCACACTCGACAGGTGGACCTAAACAAAGCTTGCTTCAATAATGTTTTTAGTTCCAATAAAAGAGCCGATGCAGTAGCTGGACGTAAGTCTGTGCGTGACAACGAGCGGCTTGCACCAACTGTCATCTTACGCTGATAATAAGGATTAAGAGCTCGTGCTCGTCAACAGAGGATTTAGTTCCTGATGCGATTATGCAGTAACAGGAGACGGACTGTGAGCTTCGTCCTTTTTACTCCCTTTTACAGCTTTGCTATTCGAACGTTTACTTTTATTACTTTTCTAACTTTACTCATATTTTTGTTCAACGATTGAAATATTCTATTAATTATATTCTAGTTTTTGGTTTGCAACTATCAAAAAGTCATGAACCCTTCAGTGTTCCTTTAGGAATTCCATAAAGAATCGAGGGCCTGTGCAGCGCAATGTTTACCGTACGTATGGGACTGATATTCAATGGGTCTTAGATTCGATTCCCAGAGAGCAAATTTGAATTAAGTGTTAAAATTTGGATCATGTGATACTAGAATAATATCTAGAGATATAATAGTTTATCGGAAGCTAGTGGCCACAACAAAGTAGATTGCATGCCGAAATGCTATTTCCATATCAATAAAAAGTAGTTATTCACGCCTCAGCGTATTCATTATCACAACAATACCTCGTTTATAGCCATTATCAGGAAACAATGGTAGGAGCCACAAGTTACACATTCAATTACAGTAAGATGGGACTGATTAACGTACAAGTTAGGTAATTGAGGTAATGGACACATATTGTGATGGAAAGCCACATTTGTTTGCATAATAATGTTCTGGGCGGTCCTGATCTTCCATCTAGTCTATCGTGATGTCCTTAGGATTGTCAAGAGATCTGTAATTGTTCTTCCTATGATAATCATCATTACAACATCACATCATCACGGCTCGGATCTCCTCTTACAACGTGAGGGATAAAGGACGTAGTTCATCACCTTGCCGCGCTAGCCACGTGCAGATCGGTAGACATTATGGAGAACTCTCGGGTGTGCAGATTTTCTCACGATGTTTTACTTCACTGAAACAAGTGATAATTAACTTGTAATATGTTTATAATATTTTGAAAATTAGAAGTGGGTGTAAGGTTCGAACTCATTCCTCTGCATTCAAGAGACCAATGTTCGGATCACTAGGACTATCGCCGCTTATAAAAGAATATGTTAAATAAAGAAATAAGGCTTTACATCCATAGACCCACACTAGAATTTCCTGTGTCATCGACGCTGGATATACAGACATATGGATGATACAGATAGACAAGAAAACACAGAGATTTAAACTCATCATTTAAATTTTTGTTTCGTGGGAAACGAACTTAGGACTCTATAAATAGCGATCCAGATTTATAAGCATTATGCCGGCGCTTTTCAGTTGGCTATTATATGTGACTCTGTGTTTATAACAAACATCTACTAATTTAATACATTTTTAAGATTTTAAGTTACAGCGGTTTACGATCATTTCACGTAAAATTTTCTTTTCACAAAGAAATAATTATTATGGGGATGGTGATAAAACGGTAAAGACGAATTGCTCTTAGGGCAAGGTGGAAATTCTTCCACGAGATACATTTACGAATGATTTAATCCGCTACCAGCACTCTATAATAGAAGAACTGCAATGAAATTAAAAAGATTCCCTCAACGAAAATATATGACTGGGCGCCCGAATGAAAAGAGGGCCAAACACGAGAAAGAATCAAAGTTTAATCGAGTGGTATGTCTTAAACAATAAAGGTGAGCGATCCTTCATAAATAAATCGCCTCCCCAACGCCCTCTAGAGATCCGTGTTATTTATGTGCAAAGTTTTCTAAGGGAAATTCAATTCGCGCATAAAACGGTCATCGGAACAGCGGATTAGTGAAGCTAACTTGTTTTTTCTTGGCGATACGGGCTTAGTGAATTATTTGGCTTTCTCCAAAGTTAATTATTTATCGTTTTGTTTCCTTCCACGCAAGTTGTGGATGAATTATTTAAATGACAATGAATTTATTCCTCGTTGCTATACTGGGGGACTTTACGGCAAGGCGTGAAGTGATTTCCAACAAAAGAATATAATTAATAGCCGTTCTAGTCCTTAAAATGTAAAAAGGGTTGGAGTTATTTAACATTTTTCCGTGAGTGTACATCCGTTTGGGTGTACACGAAGCTTTCAGTGGATAGGTATTTTAAACAGTAACATTGTTATTTAAATAACAGGTTTTGTGATGGCCTGTTTTTTTAGAATTTCGTATAGTCAGTAAAAACGGAACCTTTTTAGAACGTATGATATTTCGAAACTGTTCGTCTCGAAACTGTTTCCCGACCTAAACTAGACTCATATCCAAACCCACACTCAGACACAGACACAAACACAGAAATAGACACAGACCCAGACCCATACCAGACACAGACAAAGACACAATAACTTAGACTAATATCTTTATCTACTTTATTTTTTGGCGATACATTAAAAACAGAATATCCATGAGCTCCGGGGCCTGCTCCCCATCAGTTATAATTAACATCGTCCATTCATTTGTCGTCTATTGACATTTAAAAAATATTATCAAGCCAATCAATATTATAAAGCCATGACTATGAGGTATAGGCCTATGAGGTAAAGGATCTCGGTTTAAAGTGTGGCCAGGGCAGACACATCTATGCAAAAGACAAAATTTGTTCTCAGTTGGTAAATGTAAGTGAGTTCCTATTTGTATTATCCATATCTGTGAGTCAGAAAATGTTAATGCAGAGATTAACTTGTATAACTTTATTCATTCAGGTCGTCGTTATGTAATTAATGGGTACATCAGATTATCCCACAGGTCCCATTAAATTGTCCCGTAATGGGAAAACTGACACTATTTCGTCCCAATAGTCACATATCGATGCTCCTAATGAATGTACTGAGCCACTAATTTGATGTACCTAATTGGCAATTTTATCTGAATTGATATTTCTGAAGCTACCCATAATCTATTGGTTTTGTCCTGACATCCATACTTATATGTGTTTGGTTGTCCTTCTTTCACGGCTCAACGGAGCGTTGCAGCCGCGGACAACATTTAGTAATATATATTTTTTATCATTTATCACTATTTTATATTTGATAATTACACTGTTTAATGTTTAACGATTGATTTATTTAAATAATTAATTAATGAGTGATAAATCGTGAATATAATAACTATATCCTCTCCATCAGAAGGGAAACGCATGTTTAGATGTCTATCTGTATCGATGAGATTGTCACAGATTTAACATGATTCTATACACTTCCCTTAACGAACCCGTTCGGTTGTTATCGTAAGATAAGTTTCAGATTGAATTAGCCTCTAACCCCACTAGAGCACGGAGATGAAGCACTCACTCTAGACACCCTAGACTAGTGTGAATGCCGCTCGGGGGCTCGTTGAGATGACGATTATATCACAAGTAGATGAAAGATTGCTTAGCTGGCGTGAAGTTTTTTTTTTCGATTGTTTTTATAAATCAACACATTCAGCATTCTAAGGTTCATTTAGCGATGAATCAGCTGTATTATTTATAATAATAAATTTATTTTTGTAACCTCAGCTAAGCGCTGTTTTATAACCGTCTTTCTGTAAACTCTTTAGAGATTTCAAGTTATAATTGCTAGTCTTGGTTTTTACCAAATAACAATTACAAATGTTTCTTAACTCATTATAGGGGTAATTTTAATATGTGTTTATGTTGAAAATGTTTGAAATGGGTAAATCATTTATGAATATTTTTTTTTTTAATATTAGTGTGCAAGAAAAAAATGCTGTTAGAATTTGTTTATATCAATAGTCGTTAACGAATAAGTCACCTGAAGATGACATAATTACCACACATTTAAAAACTGGTAGAACCTCGATATTGACTTGAAAGGTTCTTAGTAGTCTAATTGGTAGTAACCTTGCCTGCGGAGAGCAGGGTCCTAGATTTGTTACCCGGCCAGAGCAGACATTTCTGTGAAAAAAAAACGTTTGTTCTTGGGTCGCGATCTAATTAGTGTTATCCAAGCCGCTCGCAATATAAACAATACTAGTACGAGGGTAAAAGTGTGTAAGCTCTTTTTGTTTATTATGACAAAATCGTCATATGAAAAAAATGCAATCAAAAGTAAATAATAATTAATTTCAAACACGAGTTAAATCCACAGCAATATAGATATCGTACGTCATAAGTGAACATTGGGGGCAAACATTCTTGAGCGCTTTTGTGCTTCAGAGGGCACGTTAAATCTACAGTCCTTGTATTTATCATTAAGTAAAAATCGTTAAACCATATCGGAAGGGAGAAATAGGACATCTGGGTTGGCCACTGCTCTCTCCACCAATCCATACCGAGCCTGGCGAGGGCTCTAGGTTTCGTCAATTATGACGCATATTTGTGCCCTGTAGTGGACTGTTAATAGATTGAAGCTATAGATCTCAAACTACTGTTTGAATATGAATTAATTAAACCAAGGTTCAAATTATTACTACAAAAGCCTTCACCTGTAAATGTGTATACAAAATTTCATGGAATTTCAATATGTATTTAGTTGATATAAATACGACAGGTTTTTCACACAATCTCATTTTCCCAGAAACAGTCTATGTAAGAGATTACCGAGTAAAATCTAAATTTGAATCATCACTCTCAACGCACGTTAGCGGTGCGTGAAAAATAACGCTTTCAACTGTATTGCGATTTTACAACCATTGTGCGATTATTTTGTCGTATTGATATGTTTTTAGTACAAGCTGTTTTAAACTATACATAAATACAATAATATGTTTATTGTTCTGGCCGTTTAACTCAGCCAATATTTGACCCTTATACGTGTAATAAAGTTGAAAAATATATGATCTTGACTATACTTACAGCGCCGCTTGGTGGCGAGATACATCAATAAGCATAGCATATAAACCTTCTCCATGGAAAAATACATATACATACCAATTTTCATAATGATCAGTCAAATAGTTTCTGAGTTTATCGATTTCATGTATACAAACATCCTTATTTATATATATATAGATAATAAAACTTCATATTTAAGTAGCTATATGTGGAGTGGGGCTATACGAATTTACTTTTAAAACTCGACAGTGCTGTCGTAGTTGGTAAAAAAATTGCGTTTAATTTAAATTGTTGTATTTTTAAATACCTATTTGCTACAACGAAATTAAGTTTCTTTATAAGCCTACGAAAGTAGGTAATTTTATAAAACTTTCTTTTACCCAGAACGTCTTTGAAATAAGAAAAGATCAAAGTAATAAAATTACTTTCTCAGCGTTTATTGAAACGGTAATTGAATTGGAAGCGTCTAGTTAGGGATTGAAGTTAATAAGAATTTTAATAACTTTTAACCCATAATTACCCTATAGGTAAGCGCGCTTTTACGATCCCAAATTTGCTTTTATTATTAGAACTTTTTGCACATTTATACCTCCTTTTCATCAAAAATTAAATAATTTATACAATCCATACTAATATTATAAATGCGAAAGTTTATTCGTTTGTTTGTTTGTCCTTCTTTCATGGTGCAACGTATCATCCTTATGATACGATTTTTGGAGGATAGAGATAGTTGGAAAGATAACGGGTCCCATAGGATACCTTCCACGACTAAAAACCATCTAATTTCTGTAAGAAGATCAAGATGCGATGTATATTTCAGCCAAGTTAAAATACTAAATACTAGAAAGGAATTGACAACCTTTTTATTTCTGTACTCTTCTCACACGCGTGGGAAGCCGCGGGCAACATCTAGTATATATATGTATATTGCAAATTGGTGACGTTTCTGATTTTTACAAATCATTACATTAGAAGTGTATTCGTGTTACTATTTATTATTACTATAATATTTCAGCTAAAATTTCTACTACTTCTAGTATTAATTTAAATCAAATATGTAATATATTTTTCTCGTGCCGTAAAATACGTATGTTATAAGTTTCACGTGTCTCTGTGAAGTAAGTATAATTTTAGTTTTTTTTTCTAAATGTGATCTTTACATATACATATACATATACATATAATTAATCTAATAATTTCAAAATGTCCTATCTCGTGACGTCATTGTTGTTAAACTTATAAAAATTGCAAGGAAGATGTATTTTAATTATAACATAAGTCAATTTATATAAAGAAAAACTGATCTCAATTATTTCCATTCAGACCCTAACTCTTCTTAATATAAGAATTTTGAACAAAAATTCCACACGCAGTCAGCCTTAGATAAGAATTTATCATTCGATAATAATAAACGTGTGATCAAGACCGCTGAGCTGAAACACTCGCGGCATCCTGGGAATGCGTAAAATTCGCGTCAATTCGCTCGTCCACACATTATTTCGTAAGGGTATACATCACTTTCACGTACACTGCTAACTGATACAATCTTAGAATAAAAGATTCATTCTTCTCTATAATTATTTCTTAGTGATTCTTATTACACTTGAGCTAATATTTAGTAATTGAATATGTTTTAGGATTCCTTAGATTCGTAGCTACTTCCTACCTCTTAGGTTCCCGTAGCAGGGCGTTAATGGGTTGAAGAGAAAGTATTAACAACAGAGTTATAAATAAAATAATTTTAGTTTCTATTTTAATAGGGTTTATTGTTGCCATTACTAATCATATTTTTATACTGATCTATTATTTGTTATGAGTATTGTATATTATAATCCTGAAATCCAGTTATGATGGAGTTTAGAACGAGATATTATTATAATAGACCTAATATTGCATTTCATGACTGTATTGTAAATAATTAAAGAGTTAAATAACCTGAAACATACTCTGAGTACTATATCAAGTCATATTTATCGTAAAAATGCTCTATATAATGCTTAAGTCCATTTCAACCACGTTGTGTTAGTTGCCGTATAAAACACGATTGCCTTTTTTAATGCAACAATTAAATCGTGCAACACTAGACCAGATTGCAAATATTAAAACATTTACAGTGTAAATAGCATCTAAATTCCATAATTTACTATTATAACTATTTGCAATGCAAAGCCACCGGCTTTGTCTGTGATAAATGACGCGTTATCAAATGCAAACAAAAACTGGATACGTTGCAAATGAATGAATAATTCGTGTTCATAGCCGATTATGGTCACTCGGCAGCTAAATAACCTCGTATTATTATGTCACAGTTGTGGAGAAATTGAGAGCATTTCAATAGAAAACAATGTTGAAAAACATTAAGATTAAAACACAGGACATATTCTTACAATACGGTACAATTTCTACAGAATAAATTCTTCGCTGTTTAAACGTTATAATGTCTATAACTCCTATTTGTATTATCAAGAAGCTTTTGCAAAGATAATAATTTTTGAGGATCATTTGTATGGTATGGTATAGTAACAAATGATATTTTTTTCCATATCATTACTGCTATTTTATGATTGTAAAGATGGTACTTTCCTAAGCGAAGGGAGAATTAGTTGCTGCTATGAACTAACAAGACACCGAACTTGGTATATCAAATTCAAGTTAGTCAAATTTAATGGCTATCTAAAAGTATATTTTGATAACCAAGAATCAAATTAACTTTGTCAGATGATTCGATTAAGTCATAAAAATAGGGGCTTGAGAATTCAATTTTAAGATTACTTCTCCGCTAACTACGGTAACATAAAATTCATATGTGGGAAATAAGAAAAAAGGAAATGAAGAAACGATGTATAATGATTTAAGATGAAGAATAGAACGACAGAACTGGAAGAACCTAAGATTAACCTGTTCTTATTTCTTCTATGTTATTCTTCTGCGATGTAAAGTTTTTGCTGTTTTACAAAGGTGAGGAGGAGCAGACTATCGTTATACCATTAAGTTTTTTACACAATGTTACCATTAGTTAAATCATTAATTAGAATGCCAAAGCAAATGAAGTAACAGAACCCGCAGACCATAAGACAGAAAACACAAATATTGATTTTAACCATCATGTCGATGTATAAATCTTTTTGTTCGAAAGCACTCTAAATAGGAAAATCTATGCAAGGAAACCTGTGTGCTCTTTTATGTAAAATCCAACCAACGATCTACCTTAATATAAGAAGTCATCAACCTTCATGGACATCAGTGACACCGAAGACATCATTGCGTTGCCGGACAAGAGAGATGAAAAAATAAAGAAAGAACTGGATCTAGAATTCCTAAACGTAACAGGACAAGTAAATTTTGAATCTATCTATTCTTAAATCCAATCTCATTATCCACGGCTCAAAGATTCCTTTTGCAAGTAGGTATAAGTGTATACATTAGCACTAATTGAATGTCATTTATTAATATCAATAAAATGTACCCTTAAGACATTATTGTGAACATCGAAAAACTTTAGATTTAACTGACTAGATAAAAGTAACGTTACAAACAGCCAACTAATTTCATTACAGCGCCGATATTAACGAAGTTTGAACTTATAGGGCAAACTCAACAGATTCGTTTGATCTTCACACGGTACCAGATCTAATTACGATTAGCACTGTGAATCCGCTACTGTGTCTTGGGTAACAAGGTTTATTTTGGAATGTGCCGCCACAAATTTGCTTGTTGGTAATGTTAGTCGCCATTATCAGCTTGCTAAGTAGGCAGTCGGTGCGTGAATTGATGATAATGTACGATCCTATACTGTAGGTTCACTGGGTGATAGAACAATTCTACTGTTCTTTGGAGGTGGTTCTGTCCTACACGATAACTTTGCAGTTAACGATCTTTTGTCAAAAACTTCTTATGGTGTAGATTCGGGCGAAGACGATTATTATTTATTTTCCTAACCCAAAACTGTCTTACTCCGGGATTCAATTCTTCTATCGCAATGTGATGGGTATAGACATTGGCCCACCTGGATAAGTGCGAGTTATCAATCTCCATATTCCATTACGGATGCTATGGAGAACTCTGAGGTATACAGATTTTCTGATGATGTTTTTCTGTACTGAAGCTAAAGAAATTGAGAGATAATTTATTATATGTACGTAATATGAAAATAAAAGGTGTATTCAGGATTGGAACTCGATCCTGCGTTTGCTAATCGAATGTTCGAACTACTAGGATGTCGATAAAATCGGCCTAGCAACGATCGGGGATATTCTCACAACTGAGGTGGATGGTTATGGATTAGGATGTCTTTTTAGGATGGACTACTTTTATCGTATATCCTGCGTTGGATAATTGACTGCAGAAAATCGTAACGCTTTTTGGCAAATAACTAAGGGATATTTATTACAAAACCATTGCAAGTATGATCTCCTTAAGTGCAAGCTTCCCTTCTTGCACCTTGCTGGCCAATAGTTTTTTATGGTATTTTTAGGTGCATAGATAAAATATGACACTATTAATTTGTTATATCATGTTGTTGACTCTGTCTTGTCCTTCGATGTTGGGACTCTTAATCTTCTCCTGAATCCTTCTCTGCTCTCCTGCCTATTCCTTACAGTGATAGAACGATGTATCTTAAAGTTATAGATACAATAAAAAAAAATTAGAGTTTAAAACTAAATCACGCTTTTATAGTGCAAAATATCTAATAACTGTGCTGACAACGATTGATAATTACTCTACTTATACCTAAAACAGAGTATAGTATTAGGCTTACCATAGAACGCCTTTAAAACTAAAGTTAATCGTAAAATTTTAATTTTGTATGATAAGAGTACGTTGTTATAATTCAGCTTGCGAGATTTGACCAAGCTAATATACAAATTAACAAGCTAAGAACTAATAAATTAAGAAACTAATAATCAAACAGAGTAATAAATATAGAAAGCAAGTAAAAGTTTTTAAAAATGTAATAAACATACCCTACATTTCTAAAGTAAATTGACGGTAGTATCCACATAAGGTAACACAAATGACTACGACCCGAGTACAAACATTTCTTTTATTACCCAATAAGTACACTGACCGAGAATCAAACCAGTGCTTCCTTGACGGGCATGGATCGGATTCACGTTAGATCGATCGATACTTAATTAAATTTTATAACCAAGAGAATAATCCATTACGCATACACACCAACAAGACGAGACGCTCTTCAATTATTACAACTATTCCATTTGTTCTGTAAATCGTAAAATTACCTGATTAATTTACTTACAGCAAGTATCCGTAACTGATATAAAAACTTCATATCAGTATTTGTTTTAATATAATAATACTAGATGTGGGACTAAAATCCAATTAGACATGTTTGCCCAATTACCCTGTTTAATTAATTCTAGCGAACAGCCCAGGCTTTTCATAGAAGCAAATAAGATTAAAAAAACAGTTGTCAACAACGATCAAGCAGTATTTTATTCCTGATATAAGTATCAAAATCAGTTTAAAATATAACCTCCATAATAACTTACAAACATTAACAATTTAGAATCCTATAACACGAAAAAACCTATAAATTACATCTGCAAGGAAATATAACCCAACACAGGAACCGAGGAATAACAATAGCAACCTAATAATTCTGACAAGATTACACAAGTCTTCGCGAATGACCTCAATGGTTGACCTCACTCCGTTCCCACAATAAACGGGCTGAATTATCAATTATTTGCTGTAGATAACACAAAATGGACTCCACTAATATGTAATTTAGATTGTAACGCCCCAGTGGTTGAATTTAAATTGGGACGATCGCAATTAGTTCATATCAATCAACGTTATTATAATTAACTGTCAGGATATCAAGCTCGGTTCGAATCAGATTTATAGCGCAGGACCAGCACCCGAAACAATCGGATATGCGAATTCAAATTCAAATACGACCCAGTGATTTTATTCAAATTGTATTTGCTAATCTACAGTTGAAATATACTGTATACGAACGTTTTTATTAAACAGAACATTGAAGAAATTATCGTAATATAACATGTTTAATCTATTTCTATAAATATAGAATACTAAAACTTGAGTAATTGATTTTAAGTTTCCATAGTCAAATCGATTTCATCGATTTCTATCACTTTTTATTATATCCTGGTCTATTTACGTGAAATTAGCGTCAGAATTTTGTGTCGCACAAACCCTGGACGGGGTTGGAAGTGTTTACAAAAGTAATATTATTGTTACTAATAGACAATAACATTCAAAACATCACTGACGCGTTGCCGGTCAAAAATTTAACAGGGTTGCGCATTAGATCCAAGATTACATACTTACATTTTATTACAATCATATTATAAATGCGAAAATGTATTTGGTTGTCCTTCTTTCACGGTGCATCGAACCGTCGCTCTGGTATAATTTTTGGTTGGAGATAGTTAGTAGGACTATAGGCTACTTTTTACTGCGAATTATCATCTCATTACTGTGGAAAGATCCATTACGATGTATATTTTAGCCAAAATCAAGTGCAAAGCGTTGCCTAGCAAACAGTGATAGAGAGGAATTGATTTTTTTTTATTGCTGTTCTTTTCTCACACATGTGCGAAGCCGAGGGCAACATCTAGTATGTCCATAATTTATTCTTCTGCAGATAAGGAGATTGGTCGATACTTCTCTCTTTTACTTTAAAGGATATTTCTCCCATCACTTGCAGAAGAGTCCAATATCAAAAGACCTCACATTTCGGACCTTCTATCGAATAACTTACGGAGCAGAGAGGTCAGGTTACAGCGGCTAGGAATAGGTAAGCCCATCATAATAATAAGGGTCAAAATAACCATCAATAACTACAACTTGAGTTCTAAAGGTAACAGATTAACAATGATGTATATAAGTACTTTCGAACGGTACGAAACACGACCACTTGTTAATGGCAAAAACGTTAATTCGCCATTTAGTTAATGACAAAAGCCTGTACAAAAAACGTGAAAATAATGAGCGGTAATAATTTTCGTCTATCTCCGGGAGATCTAGTCGTGACCTGCCAAAATTAAGTTCACTCAAATACGCTGATTACTCTTACATTATCGCGTACAATCTGTGTTAGGATGACTTACATCTAACGTATACGTTTGACTTGGGTTCGGATACGTTCGTCTACTTAAAGGTTACGTGATTAATAAAATTGTATTTGTATCTGTACAAAGTTATTTATATTATAAAAATAAATCTTTTTTTTTTACAGTTAACATGCTTATCTAAGAATTGTGCGTGACATTTTCAAATATGTTTGAAGTCTATTTGTCGCTAGACCAGCGTAGTTGAACGACATTATATTTTGTGAGTATTCAAAACAAATGAATCACTATCATTATCATATTCTATGACTTGTATTTTTTTTGTTTATACTTTAATAACCGTTTTTTTTTTACAAAAGGTGGGCTGTAGGACTTCGCTGCTTGGTAATGAAGTCATATTTTTGCGTAAATATAAAATATATTATTGTTTTGACTTAACCGTGTTACTACTCATAATATATTAAAAATAAAATATATGAACACTTAGACACTCAAACAACTGTATTATTATCCCACGTGTCACGGGAGGCGTGGCAAACAAAATATCACTAAGATTAAATAACCGAGACCTTAACTTCGGAGATATATTACCAACTGGGTCACAATGTTTTTAATAGAGAACATAGTTATACTTCATTGTACAAATCTGAATTAACGTTTAGATATAAGTAGCCCTCGTGTTATCATGGCCGATCAGTTATCCAAAGACGTGTAAAGGTCAACCGTCAACAGAATCTTTTGTAAAATAAACGAGCTCCGCACTGCAATATGATGTTCCGATAATGCTGTTTACTGGTCACTTGAATGTCAGTGAGAGTTCCCCAAATCTGACTAATCGTGACTAATTTTCGGTTCTATATCTATGATTTCAATCTTTAGTATTCTGTGGGTTCCTTGCAACATAACTTTGCCTCTTAGAAAAAGTAATTCTTGGTCATAATTTTCTATAGACTTGTAAATATTAAATTGGGTCTGTATAAGTTTGTAAATCTGAAGTTTAATGTGACGTACAAACTTGTAAGTTTGTTCTTTTCTAAACGCTTTTATTTAACTTGTAATATTTGTTAGTCTGTTAGCATGTTTGTTTAGGTTAAATCTGGCAAGCTAACTTATAACTACTCCCTCTCATCCTTCGAAGTAAAATTTGACTCAGTGCTTTAGTTCTGATGACAATACATCTTTATGACAAGTACGACCTAATGTTTCACTAAGAAATGGCTCTAGACAATGGAACATCTCAATGGTTTTAAGTAAAAAAAAATTTTTCTTTACTTTCATAGATGCTGACGTCGTATCGGAGATACTATAGCCACTTACCAAGCAATAGATCTTCCTCTCATTAGTTGACTGTTTGTATAAAAATAAGTAATCATTTGTGTCAATAAATCAGGCACCCGTAACGAGCTTAAAGTGTGTAAGGGCTTATAGCCCTACACATTAACCTACAGTTACCTAAAGACAGGAAGATCCGACAACAGTAAGAGTTGTAAAGATAAATTATAAACATACAGATCTAAGCACTTAGAACATAAGACAGACTAAGAATCCTTTTGGCACCATTACGTAAAAAAGGACTGCATCCCAACGCTAAGTCAAAGGAAACTCTTCCAGTAACTTAACATCAAGTATACGACATCAGAAGAATTGAACGCAAGCTTACTTTATCATTCGTGACATATGAAATGCAAAGCTCAAAGGGTCTCTATACAAGGTACTTGTTTAGGCCCTTCCGTATAAAATGCATCGCTCCAACCGTGAAGCTTGAGAGAGTAGCGTGGATGTGTCGTGGATTTTTATTTTTATTTTTATTTAATACTCACGTACATATATTATGTAAGAGAGAATATGCAATATATTTTGTACTAAGGTGTCAAAATATTTTATGTGTTTTTATTATGTAATGTTTAGTGAATGTTTTCAATAACTGACTCGCGATTTAAAGGTAAACAGATAAAAAACAAATTTATACGTGGTATAATTCAATTTAAACTTAAATAAAAATGAAACTGATTAATTAAGTGAATAATGTCATTGTTACGGATATTTTATATGATAAATGCTTATGTTGTCTGCCCTTCAGATTGCAAACTAAACATAAAAAATATAGTATGAAATTTATTATTATAATATTTAAAAACCGATTTTTAAAATTGTTTCAAAAACGCATTTCCGAATTTACATTTATTTAAGCTTTGTTCTTTAAAAAAATCAATCATCAAATTTACAATAAAGTTACTTATTGTTTCCGGCTGTATACTTTTTAATGGTGTTGTAACAAATGGAAATAATATATCAAACATTAATGACAATGATTAGTAATCCATAGACCTCTAAATGACTTCAAGTCCACTTTAACATCAAATGTAGTTCTAGAGAGAGAAACCTATAGACTATGATATTTCTTTTCATTTATACTAAATTATTAGCAACTTATAAATCATGTTTTTGAGGAAGTCAAATAATCGTATTAGTAAGAGGATTAAGCCCATAATCGGAATTAATTAAGCTATGTATGGAATTGTAACCTTTATTTTTTCATTGGCTTATAGTTGATTCAACTTAGAGAACAGTACGTATTTCATCGAAATTGGTTCATTAGTTTTTATTATACGGTGGCTTAAAACTTTTAACGGTCTGGCTTATTAGTAAGTGTAACGCCAAGTGTCGAATGGGTATATAATAAAATCTTGGACTTATACTAGTGATTTAAGAAAATGAAATAAGTCAAATAATACAAATTTTAATGAATTTTATAAAAAATAAGCACAAATTTTAGTTCTTTATGCGTTAAATGAAAAGTTTTAAATATTATTATAAGTGGGCAATGATTCACAAAATGATATAATTATTATATAGGTAATAAAGGATTCAGGATCAAATATGCTCCATTTTCCACTAAAAATATATCATTATTACTTTTATACGCGCGAACTTGAATTGGTCGTCTATTTAATACACTTCCAATGTACTTTGTGAAGGCATATTTTAATTCAATACCAGAATTACTGCTAATAACGATGCCTAATATTAAACGCTCGCTGATAAATATTAATGTTAACCAAATATGAAATATTTATACGTTAAAAATTAATATCTTTGATCATAGGAGCAAGCCTTCAAAGCAAAAAATTACGGCTTGAAGCAATTTGCTTCACCGTTCAGTTGACACCTTGACAACAAAGATGGACGTTAAAAACTATTCCTAATAACATTATTTTTTCTCCAGAAAAACAGGAAGCCGAATAATATAATAACAAATCATATCTCCATTTCCTATCGAGCTTCCACTTTCTTGCACCACGAAAACGTGTCCGAATGGACCGGTTAGTTCGCAAGCGAGACGACGGTACCCTCTCGTAGGTGCGAGCGAGACGGCGAATCAGCCGACAGGGACCGCAACACAAACACGTTCGCTGCAAGCAAGATAACCTATCTATATTGCTTGTTGCGTCCTGCAATATTTCTTATCCATGTTATTATCAACCCTGTGTCCACGTAGTAAGGCATGTTTTAGTTTGTGTTTGTGATGTATCTAAGGCATTTCGTTCTGAAATACGTCCTCGATACTAGTTGTTGTCTTGTTGTGCTGACACCGAATGGCCAGTTCTATTCTATCAGCATATTCGAAGCCACGTATTCTTCGAACAAGCGGACTGACATATAGATTTATTTAGATTTCACTCTACATTTCTACAATACATCAGTTCAAGACTAAATCTTGTTTCGTACTAAATTTTGGTTTAAGTCCTTATTTAAACTGGACCAATATCAAAATCATTCGTATTTTATTTACGTTCAAGCGATTGGATTGAAGATGAAAGCAAATATTATTTTCGATACAAACTAAATCAGTGAATATTGGTTTGGAATCAATTACTTTGTAAAAGTTGCATATTTTTATATATTTTTAAAAGCCTTTAACCCTAAGTTAAAATGTTTGTTTTGGTTAAATCTTGCAAATTGAATTGGAACTACTTCCTCTTATTCTATAGAGTTGAAATTTGACACACTTCTTTACTTCCGATGACAATATATCTTTATGACTTGTTTGACCTGATGGTTAATTTAGGGCCAGTTTCAGACGAGGGAAGTGCTCAAGGAGGAACGGCACCGTTACCACATTTTTGCACTTGAAAAGCGTATTTTCAGTTGTTTAAACTATTAATTTGTTATAAATTTTAATCACACAGAAACCATATTTGCTCACCACCACATGAGTTTATTCATGCTATATTACAGAAACTAAAATATAATGAAATATAGTTCTTTTTTCAAATTAAAATTGCACTTTTATAATATTAGAATCAGCCAAAACAGTCCAACCAACAATATTACCGGGAAACAATCGAATATTTCTCCCAAAAAAATACCTCTAATGTCTTAGAACTTGCTTTAAAAGGTCCAATTCCTCAAAATCCCTAACACATTCTGTTCGTACAATAATATCCTGATTTCGTTCAAATTTTCTATTTGTGTTGGGGTTGTCTCAGACTGGTTCTACGGGAAACACCAGATTGTATCACCTTTTAAGGCAACTATGTATTTCTCAGCTGACTCGATGCCTGTTCTGAAAACAAGTTTGAACTAGCCCACTGTTTGGTAGGCTTGGGAGAGGACGCTTAAACTAACCGTGTTCAGTGAATGGTATCGTGTTTTTGCTTATTTTTCGACATTAAGTTGTTGTTATTTTTATAACTTATGTTATGCAATGGGCTTATCTCCTGTAGTTACTTGTACATAAGTATCAGCATCAGCTGATTCTTGTCATGACCTCTAAAGTCAATGGGTTGGAAAACCTTGCCTCGACTCCTCAGTTCATTTCGGCTGCAGATATAATTAGGTGATATTTGACGCATTCGTACCCCGTTATGTACGTCAGGAAAATCAGAAACATATGCAATCTACAAAACCGATTTAAAGTTCGGCACTGACTTTGATTAGAACCTAAAGGTAGAAGGAAAGAAAATTTTAGTTCCTACAAATTCTAACCGATATATTAAATGAATATCAATATAATAAAATGAAGCTACCTAACATTTTTTACAGTTAATTCTCAGGAAACGGGTCGTACTCAGCAATCTTCTGATTGCTCTGTTCCAAACATTTATTTCCTTCTGTGTAGTTCATACATGACGTATGACGCATCCCACTAATATATCATGATTCTGACTTTGTAACCAATCGCATGAATACAAGATTCTATGAAGATTTTGATGGAAATTTCTGCAAATATACCACAATTATAAAGTAAATTTTACTCTTACAAACGAGATATACCTTATTTCTTGAAAACGCTTCGGCATTGCCATTTATATCGCAGACGATTATAGGTGGCGCTGACTATTAACCATGTAGATACCACCAGAGCACGGTAACTTAGCAGTATAATTGTCAATGTCACTTCCTGAAGTTTTCAAGCAGGTCTTCACTCCATCAGATTTTAAGGTCTTACCAATCTTGAGGAGAGCTTCATGAGGTGCTACTTAAACCTGCTGTCTAAATCAGAGAACAAACGCTAACCAAAAGGCTCATGTTGAATTTTATATTGAATTAATGTATCCTGTATTACGAGATTTTTATCCCTTAATCCGTTATTAAAGCCCTTTCGCCGTGTTTTAATTTGCGTTAAGATGCGCTTTCATTCCGCGCTTCACATTTCAAAAGGCTGTAATATCATATAATAAATTCGTTTTGTAAGCTTTACATCTGCTAAGTGCACTTTTTATTTTTATGAATGTGTCATATTGTCGGCGAATGTGCGATGAATTTGAAAGCGTCAAAGGTTTTAGGGGTAGATTATCGATGTTTGAGTTCGAACTGTTCTATTCTGCCATGGTACACTAT
Organism: Calpodes ethlius; assembly: GCA_018251375.1. Lineage (NCBI taxonomy): Eukaryota > Metazoa > Arthropoda > Insecta > Lepidoptera > Hesperiidae > Calpodes > Calpodes ethlius. The sequence goes on from DWPA01000182.1 coordinate 24,860, forward strand.
CCTGTGGAAACGTTGAGCCAGTGGTGTCAAGTTCCAACTTTTGGAGGTCACTAGGCCCAGTGAGATCGCTTTAGTTTGCATAGTCGTGCGTTATGGTATGGATTTCTACGTTGCCTGCTTCAATGCTTCTTGAATAACTTGTTCGATTTTCAATGACCTACATTGTTCCAAAATGATATAGGTTTGAAACTAACTTTTATATTATACATTTTATAAAGTCGTAGGGTTCACTGCTTAGAAATACACCCCCAGCTAGGACAAGCGTATAGCTAAGAGGCAAGGCTAGGCAGATAGTTTACTCCCTGAGGACTCGTTCCGAGGACTATAAAGTTGCTTATTATTTTATTTATATTTATTTATTGAGAAATCAAATATATAATACAAATACAGCCGATTCAAGGTTAACTAGCAGCGATGAAAATTAAAAGATATTTTGTAAATAAAGACGGTTATTTAGAAAAATTCTCTTATAGCTTACGATACAACAATAATCTTACATATGCTTAGTGTTTTTATGCTGATGTTTTTACAAAAATCATCGCAAACCCATATTTTTTACCTTTTTCAAAATACGTAAAGGCTTTTTAAATTCCCTTTTTGTTATATGATTTTGTTTTACTTGACTTTAAATAGATCTTTTTGTTTAGAAATATATACCTAATATGAAGTGCTGGTGAACTCAAGTTTAAGTTAAAGAAAAGTAAGGTTTATAACGTGACTGGTTTCTCCGATTCTTGAGTTTGAGTTATGTTCTCTACTATGTGTGAAGAGATGAGGTGTATTATGGTACACTATTGTATACCCATGTACCCAACTTTTTAGAATTGAAAAGCAAATAAAATATCAGAGAAACTAATTCTGTGAATCTAAAAAAACAAATCCTTCTTTGTTTCTATTTCTTTTTACTTTTACTGTGTAATATTGCGTGTCTGTGCGATATATTAAAATGTTAGTCTTTTTTTTTACTTCTTATAAGTCAATGCTTGACAATAATCTCATGATGGTAAGTGGGGATGCAATCGAAGTTGGTGAGCGCATTAATTTAGTAAAAGCCAATTCACTCTTTTCTTGAAGACTTCCACGTCATAGGCGGGGACGCAGACGTACGCAAACTATTTCACTTAGTCCACCAATGTTAAAGGTTTTATTTTATTCAATTCACAGGTCTTTTTCGTTTATAACTCCAACAGAATATGAGGTTACGATCAGATTCCTCCTCATGATCGCTAGAATTTACATTCGAGAGTTCTACCGTTATGTTTTTCCATGGTTTACAGCAGCACTGATTTCCAGATCCATGTCATTTAACCTCGGTTGCATTGATGATAAACCTCAGGTTACAGCATATCGGCATGGTCCCAGGCGTCGTGACCACTTCATCTTTGATCCGTGTTTTTGACATCTTTTAATACGCTATTTAAACACGAAGGTAAAATGATTATGTTAGTAGTTATCTAAGTAATCAAAGTGTTTTCAAATTCAAATTCAAATGAAAAATACTCATTTGCATGAACTAGGGTAAGTATACAGATATACATTACAATTTATTAAATCCGCCAAGTTCATGTAAGGCATGCAAAAATGTTAATTATGAAATTTAGCTTATACTAATTCTTTAAAAAAAATCCATCAATTGATATGTCATAAATATTATGTATATATGTATATATATATATATATATTATTTATATATAATATATATTACAAATAAAATGTCATAAATTTTCAACTAAGATTTCATCACATTATATTAGATATAATACATTAGAACTCATTATATTCAATTGCATTACAATCCAGAAAATTATAATAAATTACAATAGGTATTATCTTTTGTCATTAAAAAATCATTTAAGGAGCAGCAGACGAGCATTTGTTCAGCAGATATTTGAGAAAAACTATTCTTAAGGTTATTTTAAACGTAATAGACGCTGCTGTTATTATTTATATTTTTTATGTTTGTTACCGCTAACCTCAGAAACAAGCTATTGTTAAAATTTAGTGTTAGTTAATACTAATATATATTATTATTATACTATTTAATTTGTTTAATTAGCGGGATTCAAGTCTCAAGACCGGTCTGAGTGCCGCAAATTAGGGGAGGACTATGTCCAGCAGTGGACCTTCAAAAGCAGATAGATAAATATAGATCTGTTTACAAGTAAGATGTATGTGTGAAGTTAGAGTCCCGTTTAAATATTTTTTCCATTACAATGTACATAGCCGTACCCTAGATTGTGGTAACCGTGGCTGCGAAGCAAGAAGCCCCGGGTTCGATTCTCGGCCAAGGTAGACTGTTATGTGACATATGTTTGTTCTCCCGCATTAAGTATGAGTGAGCGTTTTAAAGCTAAGATTTCCCGATGCAAAGCCAAGCGATTGCGAGTTGTTAATACAATATTAATAGAATATTTTAACATCGTCGTTGGTAATATTTTAATTCCCAGCATACAACATTATGCCAATAAAATTTCCCATTTACATTTTTACGTACCTTTCCAATGTAAAAGCTCCTTTGAGCCTTTGAAAGAGTTTGAGCTATTTTTCAATTCCGCTATGTAATATTTATTCTAACTCCAGTATGCTGTACTTTCTAAAGACCGATGCTGAAATGCATCTTTTCAAATGCATTAAAAAGATTGCTGTTGGAGGCTGTTCGATGTTACATGGGAAAAACCAGCCAAGTTTGCATTGAGAGTTTTTATTAAATTTGCATTTAGTTACAAATTGTAGTAAAAAATATATTTTGTGTTTTTACAACTATAGCATTACACTCCTAGTTAATATTAGGTATTAATACTAACACGACTTACTAACTAGGAGTTATTTTATTTGTCAATAGTTATAATATTTTGTAAATGACTGTAAATTGAATAAAATACTAATATAATGTAATACTATGATATGACATAATATTAGGTGAAATACTAATAGGACCGCAATTAGCAAGTCTGCCAATTCGCACTTGGCCAGCGTGGTGAGGTGTGAGGAGATCTGAGCCCAGCAGTGGGACAGTTATGGGTTGTGATGATAGTATGGTAGGTGGTAGAGTTTTTAACCCGCCAGGTAAGCTACCATCCTATTACGATCAAGAAAATCGATAGGTATTTAGTTATCATCGTTGTCAGTCAGTAACAAGCGATCAAAAATATCCTCTTGTTGTCTTACTCGGCAACTCGTTGGCGATATCTTTACTATTATTAGCTTCTATAGCAGATAATGACTTGCTTCAAATGACAACTTCTTCTTTACATAAGACCTATCCAACTTAGTTCAGTAATTGTCACCTATAACATTAATCTTTAATCTGCATGTATATCTACAGTAGTACTATATGCGATGCTACTACATGCCTGCAATAAAACACGGATCATCCACTTAAATTCTACTTTATAGGAATAACGATACAAATATTTTAATCTGTTGTCTTAATAGGTAGATAAATAGTTATTTCACTGTTGTAATGGGGCCATCGCCGTGACGTCACGCACTATAATAGTCATAATAAATGAGTCAACCATCCAATGCCCATTGCACACGCAGCAGGATAGCGAACGGTGATTATTATCAATCAATAATAAGAAAACAAATCATATTTCACATGTGAGTCAGGCGTAACATGATTTGATCATGACCAGGTCAAGGGTGACATCAGTCGGACATACGAAACCTCTTCCAGATGCTGGGCTCAGCTATTTTCGACGGGCTTGTGTAGTCTGAGCGCTGGTTTTGCTTTTGTTTTATGTATCTTATTTGTTAAAGGCAGCGTATAAACAGCACTATCGTAAGTAGTAACAGCTGCTTCAAACTCTTACCCAAGGAAGAGAGGTTAAGCAAGTAGACCTCAAAAAAAAAAGAAACCAGTAATAATAATTATTCATGACTTAATAAGCGCATAAGTAAATATATACATATGACCGATGTAGAACACTAAAGAACAGCCAAACTATAATCTATAAAGAAATGTTGCAATAATGCCGAACAACGCCTGTCGGATTAGCTAGTAATATTATATGTATAACTACGTAATTACAAACAGGACAAATTGACTGATTGAAGAAATGTTTACAACGAGCGGCCACCGATTCGACTACCCTCTATACCCGCAGCAAGCCACTGGTCTATAAGCTCGTAACGTTATAATATAATATTAGTGAAGACGAACACAGCGTGACATAAATGTTAGTGTATCAAAACCGCATATTGTGCATTAATAACGAATGACTCAAACACTTCCTTATGTCTTTATCCGTACTTTGATGTATGACGAATTGTATGTCGTACGAGCATGGTTTTGTTTTATAAGTACACTAATTTATAAACATAGAAGTTTTATCGACTTTAAACATCTTTAATTTGTTCGTTTTGCTTGGAAAAGTGTTGCTAACTCATCAATTTTATTGTATCCCATGCAGTCTCTTGGTTCAGCTCAAACCTCCTCTGGGTCTGGTCTTCTTGGTCTATAATTTGTTGCTAAACAAATGCGAAGATGTGTGTAGTCAACCTTTGAGAACATTATGGAGAACTATCAGGTATATGGGTAGCTGCTTACCTCTTATTTTCCGATAACGAAGCTAGTTTTAGCACATTTCTATCGCTCAGTATGTAGTCATTTGATGTCTATATTGCAGTATATCTCTAAATATTTATGGTAACAGCGCCATCTGGTGTAAATCTAGTCAAACTAAATGAATTTCATTTCACTGTTTATGTGATACATAGTCTAAGGATAAAACTATAAATACATAAAAGCTAATGTTTTTTAATCGATTGCTTGGCAAAAATCATCAAATTGCAACTTTGATCTTTTGAAGAGTTTTCTCCCTCTCCTGCCTCCTGGAGATCGATGTACTATTCGTTGTGTACTGTTGGCAATATAATGTTACGATTTTGCTGCAATAATATATTTAACCCCTTGTATATCAGTACGTACGAAATTCGAACCCAGACCCTTGTTTCGTGTAAAAATCTCCGCGTTTGATCCATTCGAAAATATATAGTTATTAAAACCAAAATCTACAAAAAGCCTTTCAAACGTTCTTTTTATTTGAAATGAATGAATAAATATTCCAATTGCGGTTGTCAAAATATTCCGTACTGGGAATCAAAGGGCCGTTTGGTGAAAAATTTTGAATTCGCTTTATGGGGAATTGTAATGAAAATCGAATCTGCTACCGGGAAAATAAAATTCCCGTAATTATCGGGGCGGTTGTACGTGCTCCGTGATTTAAATCTGTTCACGTCAGAAAAATAATATTTTGTGTTCAGAGTAAATAATGTAAATTCCTATTTAAAAATTGGAATATATTTTTTTGTAAGTATTGAAGTTGTTATGATAAAAAGTTTTCGAACGCAACTCCCGTGGGAAATCTGGGTTTTAATAACACACACAATTCAAATTTATGGGTAATATAATTATTAATTCAGTGCAAAAAATATAAGGCTATATCCTCGTAGATCTTTATAATGTTCTGAACAATGAATATCTTTTAAACTATCTCCTAACCTAAGTTCTTTATAATTAACACTTTACCTGCCATGGAAAGATATACAGGGAATATATAGATAGAAAGGGATAATACGGGACTCTGAAATTCCAAGAAAAATAACAGAATAAGGTGTCTAAAAGATACTCATTTAAGTATTTATTCTAGAAAATGCTAGTTCCTAAATAAGTCACAACTCAGATTACACAGAAAATGTATATCAAACAAGTAACGAACGAAATTGATGAAAATCTCATTATTCTAAAGAACTATTACCAATATTTTATTATAATTTTAGATGTAATGTCACTCTGGGGTTAGCATTAATGTCTTAACTGAGACTCGAACCCGGGATTCCCTATATAGCAAGTGCTGTAGTCATCGATGCTTTGACGAATAGTACTATTATAATTGCGATAGATATTGATATATTATTTAATTATAATGGCGATGTTGCTAATTATGCACATCGTTTATTGGAATTGTAATTTAATTAACATAATTGTAATGTAATTATGCCAGATAGTAATTGTATTGCAGATCAATTTATGTAAATAGTTTTTATATGTATGTAAGTGCTTGATCGTGTAACTTTTGAAGGTCTGGAGATTTCGTTTTTTTTTAATTCAATAAGTCAGTGCTTGGCTACTATCCCACCTGATGGTAAGTGGCGATGTAGTCTATGATGTTGTGCGCACTAACTT
>DWPA01000183.1:0-30979 GCA_018251375.1 Calpodes ethlius
TATATTGTTTTAAAAATCAAAGAGAAAGAAAGCAACTCTAGAGACGGAAGTCTTCTCTAACAGCGTTTGAGCATTGCTGTACAGCGCGGCAACGCTGTCAGAATTTTGGTTACTGTACCGCATTAACCAAATGTAAGTAACTTTAATACAAATGAAGTGCTCCGAACTCGATAGTCACGTATTGTAGTGCATGTTTCAACTGAGGGAGGGATGAAGGTACATATCACGGATGTCTTATGGTATATCCCATCATACAAGTTAATTGCGGGTTGTTGCGAAGTAGACTTATACTAACTTAATAATGATGGCCGCAATGTATCGCCTGATACTATTAACTAAATGTAACGTACACTTAAAGTATAAGTCGTAGAGTGAGCAATTACTTGGAAAAAGGAATACAATCACTAGAATTTTTACTCGTACGATCTCTGTTCATGTCGATACGCAAAGCCCTGAAAAATGTATCGCTCACAATACAGACTGCTTTCTTTGACGCGGGCGACAAATGCTCACAGCGCGCGCGCTCTAGTGTTAAAAACATTACTTGACAACACATTTCGTATTCATTGCATATAGTCACTTAAGATTTTATGATTCATACAATGTCTACGGACTTAGAAGCATTAATCGATATACCCAATTATTTTTTATAATAATCTTAATCTCATTTTAAATAAATAAATCAATAATAAATAATCGCTAACACACTCATACCCCCGCAGTAGGATTCTCTGTGTCGTGGGTGGCTTGGCCAACATAAATAATACGTCAGTAACACCCATGTTTCGCCACCCTTCGCTTCGCAGGCAGGGTCACTACCAAGCAGGCTACGAGGCTGTCAAATTTTAGATGCTGTCCATGCCAACTTCGACAAGTTTTATACAGGTATGTACTGTAGACATAGGCTTGTGAAATGTAATTAAATTATTAACGTTTAGTTCAAACTACATTAATTTTCGCATTTTTCTAGATTTGTATTTAAGTGAATGCATTTCGTACCTTTATTCAGGAAAAGCAGTCACGTCAGCTCTAAACAAGATGCGCTGACCTCTACCAGTTGTAGAGGACCGCGAATGCCGCCGGGCCGTCGGCGCCGCAGTCATTCGTAGTTAACAACGTTCAGGTCGGCAGCAATCCTTCGGCTTATTACTTATCGATTTCGAATAGGATCGTGCGCCCAACAATTTGTGGGCTTACAGCGAACATCGGGCCGACCTTTGCAATGAGTGACTTTCAATAGTTCAGTTGCCGCTTTTTGCCGCCCCGACCTCTCTAACCACCCGCAGTAATGACACGTGGCTCTGTCCCGTGTTTTTTGTCACGTGATCCTTGAACATCATCTGTTCGTTCCATTCAACGGACGGGATTCGAAGTTGATAGATTACATTTGTGTTCTAGGCTCCGTGCCCCTCCCCCCCTCCGCACGAATTATCACAGCGATTGATATTTAATGTTACTTCCTCACAGCTCTACCCAACAAGCCGCTGCGACCGACCTCGTTAACAGTTGTACGAGAGATGTATGCAAGAATAAATCGAATCGCTTCCAAATTTTCTTCGTAACTGATTATCGTTAAATAGATTTAACAACATAAGTAGGTGTTTGAGGGATCTATTGAATATCAGCAGATGCGTCCTCGGGCTTGAAATCAATCTACCTCCATCGGCGTTACAGATTAAACATTCACCTTACGAGTAGTATTTTTAGCATGCCATAATAAATAATATTTTAATGCTCATGTAATAAAACTCATTTAATTTAGAACATGAATATTGTTAGAAAACCTATCAACAACACGAACTTCACATGCGACTTATGTGAAAAAAAAATCTTTGTAAAATAGAAACCGTGCGAAATGCATTCCTTCAAGATTGAAATACTTAGATTAGTATTTTACTTACCTACGTAGAATAATAGCAGTGGGTATAAAATCTTAGTTTGATAGATAAAAATAATTTAAATAAAAATAACGAAAAACCGATTCAAAACAAAAATTCGAAATCGGAAAACATACCTAAATGAAATACTGAACATCTTACTTATTATTTTAAACAAAACCTAAAATGTAAAACTACTAGTGTTCGAAGTCGGCGCCGAGCTTTTAATGTTCAGCTAACAAAATATATGAATGGGTTATAAGTAGGTAGTAAACTGCCAAGTACTGCTGGAACTCGGACTTGGTGCCGACTTCAACATTTCAACAGTTATTACACGTTAATATTTTATTAAATTTGTGAGTAAGGTGTTCAGTTCAGTGTTTTATAACCTCATATATGTTCGACATTATATTATAAACGCGTATGTAAGTTTGTTTGTTACACTTTCACGCGCAAACTACTTAACCAATCATCATGAAACATCGTAAACACATTCTTGGAAGTATTACAAGTAATATAAGATAATTTTTATTATAAGAATAAAATGCAAGAGAAACCGCGGGTATAACCTACTATATAAACATTAATTCAAACGTGATGCCGTTTATATGCCGAAAAGGGCGGGTACCTACTCCCCTAGAGAAGTGGGGTACTAACGGAGTTGTTTGTAACTCGGCTTCGCGAAGTTCCTATTTCGGTTTTGATCCAACTTGCAGTATTTAAAAATCATTAATGTTTATAATTCATTTATTCAATTACATATGATTTTATAATTATATGTATTGTGTAGTTTTACTAGTCCCACCCGTGGTCACCACATTGGTTGACAAATAATGAAGTCCTTCCACACGATTCGATAACATCCATCAATTGTTTACGATTCAAATGTTTAACTCCGTGCTCAAATTATTGAAACCAGCAACATGCATGTTATGCATACTCATTATCGAATTGGATTTTGAAAAAAGGAATTATCCTAATCGGTTCATAAGCGACGGAGTCATGAGGTTACAAATATTGCGGAAAAATATATATCTATACGAACGTTGTTTTTGAAAGTTACTTAAAAATAATTGCGCTTTTCTCGAGTAGTGTATTGTTACACATATATAAAGTGAACTTTCTTATTTTCTCACAGAGTGAAAAAACCTCGGGACAAGAGTATAAGCTCGAGTAACATACTTAATCCAGAGCGGAGCGAAGGATTCTAAAATAGAATCCTGAGCGCAGAGTGGGATTTAAAAACACTCACCTTAAAAGTATTTGTTTGCTCTCTTGGTAAACAATCTATAATTTATATTTTAATGTAAAATTATTTAGCTGGGTTAAATAACACAAATGTAATATAAATATTAACAAAGAAAGAAGACTTATAAAAAAAATTTCAACTAATATTTACCAACAATTAAACGAAAGGAACAAAATACCCAAATGTAATCCAAACCAACGGAATCCGCCGGGCCGGGCCCGCCGACCGCCGCCCGCCGTGTCGCGTGACGCTAGCGGCGCGCGGCGCGCGGCGATCGGCAAATGATATTTTTTTTAATCATCCGATGCCTCTGGCCAGGTTGTTGCTGATAATATTATTTTGGAATTGTGTTCTAGGTACACTTAATTAACTAGGTACACTTGATTAATATAGAAAAAATATTTTGACAAATTTTGTCTATTTTTATGACCTTTTATTTCACTTGCAATATTCTTACTTTGTTAGTATGTTTGATTGGGTCGAATCTTGCAACTAAATTATAACTGCTTCGTCTTGTCCCATGAAGTAATAATTTGACATACTGCTTTAGTTTCGTTGACATTGCATCTTTATAGAAAGAACGACGTGACCTTCCCTTTTCAGTATAAAAGGTGTTTCTAGTTTTTTTCTGTAGGTATAGCGCACAAACGCTAAAAGGATTACTTAGTTATTTGTAACCACATAGAATCATTATCTAGAGTACTCTTTGTCCTGGGATATAAATCTGTTATTGATAAAAGATAATGAAGAAAGATTGGAAAATAAAATAAAAGCTGATTTGTAGAAGGATAGCGACCACGTTTCGACGGAGAGATCCGAGTACTTGAGGATGGATCATACCTCTGTCACGACTGGTTAGTCAACATGTTTGTTCCATCAAGTGATCACATTATTGCTACGGAGGTACACGTAGATGGTCGGTACGATATGATATATCGTAATATCGATGCAGCCCTATACAGTATATCGATTATTAAAAATTTTGCCATACGATCGATATATCGTATTCTTATAGAAAAATCTCATTATGTATTGTCAAACTGTGACAATATATCATCGATATAAAGGGGGGCTATACAAATTAATTTGATGTAGTTACGATGCGATATATCGACATATTACAGTTTTTTGGGTATTATTAACGTTGGGTATTATTAAGTACACATACTCGTGAATATCTACCTGAGGAATAATGTTTGAATTGAATATGTTTCTCGACATTCTCTACACTGTGAAATATTGGTGCGCGTATTAATTTCAGGAGCTGAAACGTACCACCTATAAACTGGTCGAGTTCAATATTCCGAAAGCTTTCACGCTATAAAATGTTTATGTTCAAATCCCTGTCGGAAATTTGTTTCGATATTCGTATACAGCGTCATAATAATAATGTTTCCAAGGTCCCTTTGTTATGTTCATTGTTTATGAAGGAGCGTTTGAATGTCTCACGACGTTTTCAGCCGGTGATCATTTTTGACGAATAATAATAACGTGTAAGATAGGAAATGGTGGGCAGTGCGGCCGCTGAGCACACCGGCCGTCCCAGGCTGCTCCGATGGAGTTCTGTTTGCAGTAGAGAAATATAAAAATGAGTTCAACGACCTGATTTATGAAACAAGCCACCTCATACTGTCACACTGATTACTAACATTGTTAGCAGTAAATTTAGTCTTATTTCTTTATCTGTATCTCGTCAAGCCTCGATGCCTAGCTCTATTTGCTAGCCCTAATTAATTCCTCCGCCAGCCGCGTGTTTGTGCGAGACAAACTTGTGCCGCCGACATATCGAGTGACTTATTCTCCATTTGTCAAGCCGCGGCGTAACTTTTTCAGCTCCATCATCGAACTGTTTGTGCTCCAAATATTAATTTAGATCCATGTACTGCTTCGAGCGTAAATTACGTGTTATATTCAGAATCGCAAGTCGCGAATTAATCGTCGTAATACCAGTAACGGTATGTATATTTTTAAATGATCTATACTGATATTATAAATGCGAAAGTGTGTTTGTTTGTCCTTCTTTTATTGTACAACAGAGCGTCGGTATGGTATGAATTTTAGTGTACAGATGGTTGGGAGGATAAAGAATACTATGGGCTACTTTTACCGCCAAAACATTTAATTTCGTTAGTAAGATCCATTACTGAAATACACAATATATATCAACCAAATTTAGGAAAGTGTTTAACAACAAAGCGTTGCCTAGCAAACAGTGTTAGAAAGGAATCGATAAATTCTTATTTCCCACGCGGATGAAGCTGCCGGCAACATTTAGTATGTATATACTTATAAAACGAAATATCTATTAAATAAATAATGATTCTAAACAAATAAAAATATATAACTTTTCAACGTGTCTACCGTTCAGTTTCCGCGAGGTAATTGACCATGGATATACATATTTATAATAATGATAAAGCAGTACAACACAACGTAAGAAAAATGAAGTTATCTCCCCTACACATAAAGTTGGGTTATTTCTTTTTCGTCTAATCCATAGTAGGGGTGTCGTTGAATAGGTCTTTTCGATTTAAGACTTCGTTTAACAAAGTCTGAAAAATTATGAAAGAGTTAAGTGTTTGTGTCCTTTTTTTCCAGTAGCTGCAGTGGTGGTCCACCAGTGAATAAGTGTGCTGTCCATCTCCATATGCATTGGAGCTCAATGCTTATATTGAGCTGAACAATCAAATATACTAATGATTTACTTTATTTAAATTGAATCGAAGCTAATTTTGTTTTAATTGTATTGCAACTAATTACGGTCCCCTATGAAAACACACTAGACAAGGTAAACGGTAACACGTTATAGGTAAAAAATTGCCAGTACAGCTGAATGTATTGTACTGCAGCAAAATGTAGTGTCCAGTGTGGTTGCCCTTGTAAGCCGAGCGTTCGCTATCGACGTGGCGGAGACGATATTGAATTATGCATAGTTTCATAGCAATAAAGTTCCGAGGGTTTTGCGATGGATCATTGTCTTTCTAGACACTTAGTTGAATTACATTTTTTGAAATATCTTTTACATTGCAACATGAACCACGCTTCTGGAACAACCTAGATGGTATACCGTGTCGCGACATGGCCATCCACACCGATACAAATTAATTATGTCCTTTCTTATTCTTCATTCATTATTCACTTTTTTGGCACTATAATCATCAAACAATTAAAATGCATATTTTTTTAATCTGTCCATTTAGATGTCCAGAACGCAATTGCAGTAAGTAACATTGAAAGTGTTTGATTATTATAGATTATTTATAGTGTCTTTATTCATAATTGTAGTTTTCCGATGGAATATTCACAACAATACATTGCAAATAAAACACAATGAAAAAAGAAATATTGCGATTGTCAAATACCGGGTCATGAATTATATATGTATTTTGTCTCAGTACAATTTTTTTCTAATTAGTTGACCACCGGTGGAAATGGTTGGTTTTTGGAAAAATCATGCCGTTAGTATGTAAATATAAAATGATATAGAGGTGACAAAACGATATTAATTTTGCAGCCGAACTCGTCCGTCTTGTTACATGTCAACCCATACCCGCCCCTCAGCCGCGTAGTCCTTCAAAAAAACCCTTTTAATAAAATACATATGATCCGGGCACCGCACGCCCCAGAGCCAGACACGTTACACGTTACACGTTATTTAGTATAAAGTAATCCTCAATTGCTTTGATTAAAATGCAAATTGCTTGATACTCTCCACATTTTCATTTTCCTCCCAAAGGGACCCGAACATCCAGCCACATATTCCTTTCAAAATTCCCGGCTTAATACGAGATTACTTTTTAACGATCTCTTACGATGGAAAATGTCACCTCATCGGTAAACCTACAGACCCTATGAGTCCTTCAGAAATATAGAGGAGAATTTGAAACCATACTACGGCAGACTTCGTTTCGCGCTGGACGAGTGCTACGTGTGAGGTTATATCTTCACAAAATCGACTTAGACAGTACCAAATAAATGGTAGGCTTGGGGACGAACTCATCCGTGATCTTCTTGCAAAGTTTCCCACGTAGATAATTACGACTAGTTTCGTGGTGGTTAAAGCTCTTTATGGTTGAAATGCGCGGGATGATTTTAAGATTATTTTCTCTATTTATTTGGTTCCTCTGTTAGGTCTTCTTTTACAATGCAACATAAACCACGAGTAGTTCTGGTTGTTAAGTTAAAAGGGAGACCATCGCGGTCCAACATCTTCCCACCTTCAGGTCGTTCGGTATCTCCTCCATCAATGGTAATGTTTCCAAATTCTCAGCTAAATTGGAATTCATTTGATATTTACATTTCAAGCGAGAGGAACCACTTTAAATTATTGACCTTTTTCTTAAAGGTTATTTAAATATTATTATTGAAGTCTCGGTGACATCTTCACTGCTTCAACGAGAAGGGCTTCGTAAATAGACTTCTCTTTATAGGTGTTCTCTCTGCGTCGACTCGATGCTGATTTGAATATAGGTAATAGCATACTTTTAGATCCACTCTGGTGGGACAAAGTTTACAAGTATAGGGTTATGAAACTCTTATGCGCAATATTACTGCTGATATACTCCTAAGTAAATTTTGCTTTTAAGACTTATGCGGTGATATTTCAGATGATATTTCTCCTGTAGATAACCCTATCAGCGGTACGGGCATCAATGACAGATTAATCTATTTTTCAACAATCACATGTTTTTGTTACATGTTTTGGTACACTAGTATACCCGCCCGCGCATCGCTTTGGGAAAAATATTGTACGTACCGATCTGTATAGCACAATCGTATTTCAATTATTTTATTATTTTTTTAAATTCTTTTATCGGCATTCGATAATTATAACACGATAATACTTTAGCAGTTCGAGATCTCCTCAATAATGTGTCAATATTGCGTTACAGGAAATAGTTTATTGTTCCTTTGGTATATTTGATACGTGTGCTAAAGAAATATTTTATTATCTAAAGCAAATGCTCATTTCAACAGATTAACTGTTTTTAACCCCTCACTAAAAAGAGGGGCGTTTAAGTTTGCATGGTCGTGTATTTGAGAGTGTGTGTGTTTGTAATGTTCGTTCATGTGTAATTATTAATGAAAGTTCGCTTTCTTTCTTTTGAGGCTGAAGACTAATCGGTGAAAGACACATTATTGTTATTTTATGGAGTCAGGTTGTCTACTAATAATAAGTATTTCGCCCAGTTGATCTCTTTAAAATCTGAACATTAGCTAAAGCAAACAATATCGCAACGTATTCAAGTATGTGCTAACTTCGTATTTTCATATTTAAATGTAGGTATGTTCCTCCCGTCAACTCTCTCACCGCAAAGTACGTTGAAGTTCGACTTTCATCGCTTTGAATTCGCACTTTGTTTCAACTGGATGGTGACGCTCTTTTTAACTTTCACAAGAACCTGCTTTATTTCAGAACAAATAATGATAAAGTTATCTTCGCTGCCAAAGAAAACGATATTTTAGTTGTATATTTAAGAGCGATTCTGAATCTGTATGTGATATAGCAACACTCTTCAGAATGTCCTTGGGTGTAATGGCAGCTAAACCCCGGAGGATAGCGCGCTCGCTTGCGTCTTGTATGTCAGCCAATTAAACCCATAACTCGATAGTAAAAGAGATTCGAGTTAAGTTGTTCACAACTACTTCGGTTTATTTAGATACTCTCAGTCGTTACGAATGCATAAAACGTGTCACGGCGTCTCCGGCAGCAGCGGGCGGGGCGGCAAACGTCGCTGCTTTGAAACGCATTGATGTGTAAAGTCTCGCGAAGCACACTCGCAGCGACTGTGAAAACGAGTTTCTCACACTCCAAATTAAAGTGACCCCTTTGTGCCGGCAACGATACGGCGACTGGCCATATATATCGTCACTAGATGTTCAGGGAACTTAAAAGTATTGTTGACTACGATCTTATATCCTTCTGCGTAGTGGTCGGTTGATAATCTCCGATGCTCTTGCCATTCCGATGATGGTGATGCATAAGGGCTAGTTAAAAGGATGTCGAAACGATATTGCATTCGACCGTGTCGGTACACATCGGGTGAATCTAGAGGTTAAAATGTCATGCTCAGTTTACATCGTTCTCTTCGAAGGATATCTTTATTCTCCGGTATAATGAAGGTGGAACAGGAACGCACTGGGATCGCGGAGTCGATCGCTTGGCCAAATTCTAGCACATTCACGTGTAGGTGTAATCAAGGATTCCGGTCGAGAAAACAGCCGATATCGGATAATGCCGGATGTAATATTGTCCGAGACGTAGACCCAATTTCACTGAAATTGATTATTATTTACTAAAGATTATGATCCCAATTATGAGTTTCATTGATTCGTTATTGATACGTAGAAAGTTAACGCTCAGGACTATTATAATAATTATTACTTTCAATCAAATTTTAATCAATTAACAATTTTACCTTCAAACACGTAACCAGAACGCTCTCGGTGTCGTGGTCAACACAAGGTCAGCAGGTTGTAGCCCCGGCTCATCCTGCGTTAAGTGACAGCACGCCGTCGATGTCGCAATAGTGTAAACGCGATTACCAATGCAAGCCTAGTAAGACATTCGCGTCATTATCTTGTTAGTGCTCGTATGGTTTCAAGACGATGGAACCTACTTCATTCTGGACTTTCGCCAACTCCAGCCGCCGATATCGTGCGGCTATCCGTACGCGCGGTGCGGTGGGCCGGTGATGGCTTTTATCTTTGTGTTCGATAATATCCTATAATGTCTACTATAATGTTTTTTACGGATTCTTGCGCAGCAGAGGGAGGGGTGTTAATTTTTCTGTTAACGCTGACCCACAAACGATTTATACTTTTAAGGAATTTTGTTAGTAATTTCTTGTAGAACAATTTGGCTGCTAGTGAGCGCTCAGGACATTCTGACGTACTTTGATGAAAAAAAGACAATTATCTTACGAGGAGCCGTTAAATATTAAGTAGGTTACTCGGGGTATTAAGATGATTACTTAAGGGGCTTTTAATTTTCTCTGGGAATACTAATGCACATAATACAAGTGAACGGCTACGGCCGGGAATATCGTATTTACTGAGGCGTCGTAATCCACATCTGTCAAGTTGTATTAGGCACCGAGGGGAGCTCCTCCCGAGTGCAAGATATTTTTGTACGCGCCGTCGAACGTTTTTCGCTACGTTTCTCGAGGTACCTCGTTAGTCGGCCACAATTAAGGCGTGCATGTTTGAACATGCGGAAGTATTGTAACACGAAAACACGACGAGTCGAGTGAAGTCGGGCGAGGAACGTGGAGCGGCCGCTGCGAGCCGACGGTGCTGGTAATCCATGTGATATAGATCTACGGCTGTGTACCTCGGCCGCACTGCCGACCTTTGAAAGGCGTAGTCGGTATGGAACACCGCAGCTCGGCACTGCAACTTTTAAAATAACATTTAAAAGTAAATCTTAAGGTACTCAATTAAAGTTGTAGTCGGTTGATTGTAACCGAATATCTTAATACTTTTGATTTAGTGGAATGGCAACCGTTTCATTAAGTAATTAATTAGGTGTAGCGAGCGAGAGAGGCTCATCGATCCAGAGTTACGGAAGGTTAACATCGCGGGGAGAATAGCAATTATCCCGTTTATTTGTCTAATTCCCTGTAAGCGTTTGCACAATCCCATTAAGCCTAACGCTGTAATAATAATGTACTCGGAGATAGTCAGAACCTATTCACGCGCACTTGCGAAACTTGGCAGGGTACGGTCGTGCGCGTGTTTGTGAATAGGATTTACAAATAGTCAGGAACGTTTTTGTTTCTGTGCCCCAACGTGAAACAAGCAGACGGTGCTCTCCGCTACTGCCTATAAACGTAGTATATTCAAAAATCTGGCGTCGATAGGTCACACACAAATTATAATTGTGAGGTTCGCCTACTATGAAAAATATAAATCATTGTCAATGTCATTAAAAAGCCGCGGATTTTGTAAATAAATACATTTATAATTCATGAATTACACGTGTTTTATGTGTTATAGAAAAACAAACAAAACAAATGATTGTATTAAAGTAGTGAGTGCGGTATGTGTGTGTACACTTGAGTGCGGTCGTGAGATTGTGCCGTTTGCCACGGCTCCCGGGCGGAGACGTCAAGCAACCGGCTGATACTTCTGTGAAACTACTGTCTGTGTAACCTATTAATTTAATCGGATTAGAAAAAATGTTACCACCATCGACTTAATTTTGTTTTACTAATCAGGGGCGTAGCTCCCGCCGTATCAATGATATGGAGCACCGGGCTACGGCGACCCCTGCGTGTGTAAGCAAAATTTCATAAAATGTCTGAACATTTTACCAATTCCGTCTGAAGTCCCTTAATTAATTTTCATACAGGACCCGTCTAAGGCGAGCTACGCCACTGTTACGACGATAATTACAAGCGTCCGTCTGTGTTTTTAAAAAAGTATAACATTAAGCCGGCGCAGTTATAAACGATTTTGTTATTAAATTAATTAGATAATGCACGCTGTGCTTGCCTCAAGAGGGTAAACATCCAGCCACAGACTTTGAGCGGCAGACGATGGGTGATCGGACAGATCATCGCTGCGGTGTCGGTAGCCTCTGTTGCTACCGGAGGGCGCTGACCCCGCCGTCCCTAGAGTCCCGAGTGACGTGGTGGGCGACACGCTCCAGGCTTCCTTCGGCACTGAAACTCGAAGCCCCTAATGGTTCGTAGCCAAGGATTCGTTCATAAAAACTACACTTGTATGGTACGACGCCCGGCGGCCGAAACTTCTCGAAACATTCGAGAGTTCCTTAACGACGCCGACACGTCGAGACTCGCTCCACAGAAACAAAAATGGTATTTCTTGTCATTATCTACAAAGTTTACCGAGATAAAAAGAGAGAAAGAAGTGTTTTCAACTGTCTACATACCTACGACATTTAATCTCGACCATGGAAAGAAATATCGCGAACCTTCCCTCCTCACGTTTATTGTTATTCCTCTTAGTGCACTTTTGTTTAATAACGTGTTTAAATGCATGCAACAGTAGACGTAACAAGAAACAGTTAAAAATAAATAAAGAACTATAATATAAAATTTAAGCAATTAATTTCCACATCTTTCTTCACCTAGATTCAAGTACCAAACTAGTTTTCTTTAAAATAAACAGTGGGTACGGAGATGAAGTTGAAAATGACGAGTGAGAATGAGAATGCTAGTAAATAGCGTTGATGAGCGACGAGCGCTCTTAAGTACGAATTTAAACAGGGTACGAGCGGGAAGCGGGACTCTGGCACCGAGCGGAACGCCGTAGCACGATGCACACGCGCAACTCACAACTTTCACAGCTCATTTTAGAAGACGGCAAGTCATGTCGGCGCGCGGCTTCTGTTTAATGTACATTTAACGCGATCGTTAATCAAGGTCTCTTTCGATCGCAGTCAAAATCATCCCCATATTCCAAATTATTTATGGCGCCCGCAACGAGCGCGCCGCGCACCGCCGCCGAAACCGGCGACGTCAACTTTCGCCATTTTCTTTCGGTTGTTTGTTGTTTCGTTAGTTTAATCTTATTTTCCTTCTGACTCGGTAAACAGAAGTTTTAGTTACATTCGCTGCTTTTTCTTTTATAATTATTCCCTTCTACTTTCCAACGTACAGCCCGGAAAATATTTTATATTTTTACCGCCACAATGTATGAAACTGTATGTATGTACCTACTAACGTAATCTATATACATGATTGTCTAATAATTTGCTTTCATTGCATTGTTTTTTGTTTATTTCCAAGGGCAAATTTTGCAAATTGGGCAACTCATTCGCAAACGATGAAATTGGCAATGTGGAAGGCCGAGGCGAATTATCATAAATCTGGTATTCGCTTTGATTCTTCCACTGAATCTACCTCTTCGGTTACCGTGGTCCCGGCTCCGATGGCGACACATAACGATCGCAAAGGGTACACAAACGAAGCCGCCTCCAAATCTAATTACACATAATACTAACCGTGTGCCTGCCATTTAAATATGGCTTCGTTAGTACCGTATTGAAACTGGGTTCGATGTTCACGTTACACGTGTCACATTTAGCTTCGACTCGGAGTTATTAATGCATTCGATATAGGTGTTCGCCTGCCACGCGAATGCTTTAAACGTTTCACTTCAAAGGGACTGTACGGATAGAGTTATATGAAATAGGGAAATAATATTCTTAGAATGAAATGAAAAACGTGCAAGTTCACGGTACATCTACTGGCACGACGTTATACACGTATAACGTATGTATGTATATATACATGTTCACTGAGCGTAAGTAACTGGAGCAACGAGGCGGGATGATTAGGAGACCTGAGCTCCTCGTTGCCCAGCTACGACGCGGCGGTTAACGGACTTATATGTGGCTCGGCGCGTTCATAGCTCGGACTGGACGTAGACGTTGGAGCTGACTGCGTTCCCGGCGAAAATACAAACAATTGGACTAAGTGATGATGTGTTATTTTACCTGTTGCATTATATTAGTCATAATTCTTGAATTTAAATCAACGAAGTCGTGACTTTTCTACATATTGTGCGTGACGGAGTCACTCGCTGTGTTGTGAGATTATCGTTAGTTTAGTGGTGCATATTCTATTCAGCAAAATAAATAATTCAGTTCTTATAACTTCACTAACAATACAACTAAAAATATGTTTTAAAATCTATGCATAAGTTTGGGGTGAATTCGTAAGATCGTCAGGGCCAGAATCGTTACTTCGGTGAACTAATGAGCGCGGGACGGAAAAACGCCGGCTCCCACCGACTCGGCTAGCACGGCGTCTACTTTAATTTTTTCGTACGCGTATTAGTGATTGATTGGTAAGCAATTGATGACATTCCGTGTTACGAATCTAATGCAGTACGTGAAAATCTGACTTTAAATTTGATTACCGCCTGTGACGGACCGCGGTGGAACGCGTAGTGGGCATCGCGACACAAGTCACTGGTGCCGCGGACCCGTAGCTGTGTGTTCGTAAGATAACGTTGAATTACGAAACTCTAATTATTAAATTTACAACAATGTAATCTTTAAATGACGGCTAGTTCTTTCAACAGTCAAATTTGTGATTTAATTAATACAGCTGTTGATTCTAGTCCTAATATTCTGGAACCCGTTGACCTGTCTTACGTTTACGTCTTACGTTTTATTAAAACTTGGTGTCAATCTTTCCTTTATTCTCTAGCGTTCTAGCCGATTCTTTTCTGTGTGTTTCGGCATAATATTAAATAAATATCTGAAAAGTGGTATATATAAATTTATGAAAATTTTCGTTTTAAAATGCGACGATTCTGTAGATCAGTGTCGAGTACTATCGCCAGACTAACTTCGATCCATAAAAGACACGCCCAACATAAAACATCAATTCCACGGTAATGAAAATAAATAAATAGTGTCAATAATTTCGTCCAATCAACGGCGGCGAGACACGACCGTCTGCCCACGTCACCTACCTACAATACACCGACGAGTAGCATCTTATTTTATAAGATGTATGACATATTTTAAACTTTCAAATAAAAAGTAACAATTAGTAAAACCATAAACGAGTGTGCGAGTGAGAAGTCGATGTTTACGATAAAACCTACGTGCAAAAAACAGTAATAAAAAGGAACGCGACATTGCAGTCGATTGCGCAGCGAATGTAAAATAGTAAATCATAGAAAGAAACAACTCACCGGTAGTGCCGGTGGTAGACCGATGCTCTCGTAATGCTTATTGTCATACAAACTACATCAATCATTATTTAGATGCAGAATTATGACATGCAGTAAACACTGCGTTTTAAAAAATATTCATGTGGGAGATAAAAATATATTGTGCACTTACTTGAAAACGGCACCAATGGAAGGGGACTTTCATGTCGACGTTGCACATCGAATATCCGCATTTAAGTTTTAGCGACGCGTTGAGTAAAAGAGTGTTCGTCTATTGCGCGAGTAAATTACTTTTATGGTATTAATTAAAATTAATAGGCAGGGTTCACTTTGTGTCTAGAGGTCGCGGCTGGGTCTGTGTGGTCTGAGTCGCAATAATGAGTATGGACTTGATTGTATTGTTTCAAAATTATGTACCACTTACTTCAGTGAACGAAAACTTCCTAGAGAAACCTGCACACCTGAGAGTTGTCCATGACGTGAACGAAGTCGGCCAGTTTGCGTTTGCCGACGTGGGGGCTAGAGCTTGTTCCCCGCGCCGAGCACGAGATGATTGTCGGCACCTTTACGCTAACCTTTACACGCACTTGTCTAAAGCCTTAAGATCAATATTGCAGTAATTTTACGCTAGATACAGGTATGGTGTAGCGGTGATAGAGCAGTGCTCCGTTGAAGTTTGAGAATTTTTAAATATTTAGGAAATCATGCAGACAGGCATCCAGGCATCCAGGTAAACTACGGGTGAAATGTACCATAATGTACACGAATTCAAAGAATTTAAATAAATTTAAAGAATTTAACATTATACTAGAAGAATAAAGATAATTCTCTGGTGTAATGAAGTTTCTATTTAATCGTCCAGCCATAAATGTACTTGCGATTCGTTCCGTTCCCATTCCGTTTCGTTTATCAAATAGAAGCTCACGCGAGAAATGTAAATGGGTCGAAATGTTTAAAGCGTCGTCGTCGGAGAAGCGTCCAAATCGAGCTTGATTAAAGTTTATGGTGTATATCTTACATTTCGCACAAAGCAATATTGTCGTGAAAAGGAGAAACTCTACCGATCCGGTACTAACTGTATCGGGTCAAGGATAATTACGGATAGAACTGCGACTCGCGTTTACAGATAATGGTCTGATTCATTCGGCGGGTTTACTGACCTGCGGCCGGGGCGGATTGATCTGATATCATAAAGGGTCATCGAGGACGACTGTGGCACTCAAATACACCAACAGTAGCACTCTGTGAAACACCAGAGAAGCAAAAATGGCGTCTTTATGACATCTATAACTATACAAGTGTTACAAGCACTGGTTCACCAATCCACGCACCGGCAAAATATGCTCAATATAAATGAGTACACTAAAAACCTTGTAAAATCTAACTCCGCACGAACGTATAGGCGTCTGTCTCTTTGTCATCTGTTAAAACACCGTCCGTGACACTGAGCAATTTGATTATCAGTATAGCATTCCATGACCATAAATATCTTGACCATTAGGACCTTAGGCATTTAAATAAATAATATGCTGAAGCCTAAAAAGTGGTCGTCCATGTCCTAATGTATAACAAACATTCCGGCAAAAAACGCTCGTGGAGCATTATGGTAATAAATGCCATTTAGGAGACTGGGTAAACAAAAATTAGGACGACGTAAATTATAATAATTTTGCGGTTCGCGGCGGAGCTGAGGGGCGGATTATGACTTCTGTAGCGTTCACGGCGTATGGGAGAGGGTACGGCCGAGGTGCGCGCTCGCGACACCGCCGATCGTCTCGAGATGAACCAAATGAAATAATAGATAAACATTAAGCGCCATCGGCCGCGATGCACGGCCATGTCGCTGCGGCTGGACACCTGACGTTGTACTAGTGGCAACAATATTCCAAGAGATATCTTAAGATAGGAATATGGATGGGCAGAAAAGACAGTTGTTTGCTACTGTTTTTATTACGTATATATTTTTTACGTAAATAGCCAAAAATGTAGCTTACAAGTTACTCGATGGTGAATGGTGGTAAAGAAAAGAGTGGTACTTCAGCTTCGCCCGGAAGGCGATCAATAGTCGGCGGCAGACTCGGGCAAGGACCGGCTTTATTAGGTAAATAGTTACGTTTAGCACATCTGGAAACCGCAGCAAATTATCGCTGGTCAATATCAATTCACAATTTAATCTACCGATAATATCGTATTCCCTGATTTGTTATCCTATAAATTATAATTGTGATGCTACGTACCGAGCTGGCGGCCGGCTTCGGTACTCCGGGCACGAATCGACTATCTGATAAAATCATAACAAAGTATCTCAAAATAAAAAGCGATAGCTTAATGTTGCAGAGATACGTTTCGCTGCATTATATCGATCGACGGAGAGGACACTGGAGGAACAAATTTATGTAAAAAAATCCAAAAGAACGTTTATGTCTATTTACATAAAAAAATATGGGAAAACTTTCGTAGAGGCGCGTACAGCGGAGTGGTTGGTGGGAATAGTAAAATATATCTTATATCGTCGATGTTGGGTCCAAGTTACTCGTACGTTGGCCATAAAAGAAGAATGTATTGTGTCAATATTTTACTTTAATATTTTACGTTAGCAAAAACACAAATGTTTAGATTTAATTGAGCTGAGATTATGATCGGACCGCGACGATACTTTCCGGTTTACTGTCTACGAGTACAACTTTTGTAATCATTTCAGATATTGAAATGATATACACACATGCTACGTTCTGACATATTCTCTACGGATTCTAAAAATAATAAAAAAAAACATTTAACGGTTTTGTGAATGATGTACGCAAAAAATTTAATTATTATTTATACAACCGCTCGAATACGTTACGTGCTCCATAAGCAGCATATCCGACGCAAGTAACATAAAATAAGGTAATCACATTTTTTCAGAAATCTGATCTTAACGAGTAAAAGATTACATTTGAAATATAAATTTAAAAGTGATTATTCATCAGGGTGCCTTTCGTGAGCCGCTCATTATTTCAAACGTGTACCTGCCTTTTACGGGCCGATTGGCGGAGGCGTGGCCAGGTATTATGAGAAAGGAGAATTACAAACCTCGTAAAACTTATTTACGAACCTTTTAATACAATCACCAAAATCCATCAACTTTCTGCTGAGATGGCCACGACCGCCGGTCATTTCGGTAATGCTGTGTTGATGTTTGTGTTAGTTTTAGTCTGCTTTGCAGCAAATCCACGCTTCAAATTAATTTTTTTTGAGTGTGGAGAGTCAAACAATCAATTCTATTCTAGTTGTCCATAATGAAAGTTATTGTGGCCGTGCTATTAAATGTGTATAAAACGTGCCAGCTCGGAGGCGAATGACACAACACTACGAGTATATAACACATTTTATTGTGAGCTCCAAACTATTGTGTTACGAAGAAAAGCAAAGAAAACGAGAAATACAAAAATCACACAACGAGCGAGCTTATCGCCGCGGAGACCGCGCCGCGCTCCGCCAGACAACAACAAATTAATTTCTAACATCAACATTTTAGTGTGGAGCCTACCGCCCCGTGCCTTCAACGGTACTCTCCCGCTCTGAAGTCTCGGGTTTGAATCTTGCTCTTCTTACTTTTGAAAATAGCTTAGAAGCTTAAATATGACGATTTTATGTTCTTAAGCAGTAAGTCCTCCCGCGGCCGGCGGCGTCGTGAACTAAACCTTTATCACTTTCATTTTTAGAGGACACTCCACAGTTACAAAGTTACTAAGATTTTTAAAATTGTAGCGACGCTCGCAACTTGAGGTTACTCTTATTCTATTTGATCCGTGAAAAATGTTGAAAAGTACATACATGTTTAATCGGAAAACAACTGACTAATTAATAGTAACATTATATCATCACAAGAACTGTGTCTGTAGCAACTCCGTGCTCCGAACCATTTCTTTATGCAAATTTTAAAGCATTTCCGCCGTTAATTTAATTGACTGGTTTAATACTCCCGTTTACCGAGCGGTACGACCTGACTAATGACTTCAGGCGAGAAGTCTGTGTGCCGAGTGTGTCAGCACTTCGTTTTCAACGGATAACGTTCTGCTGGCTGTATCGGTCGCGCGAGGATGATATACAACCGTATCGAAATCACTGTTACATCTACTGAGTGAAGTGATTAATTACGGGCGGGTCTCTCGCTTCAGCCGGTCCATAGCGCTATGAATTATGCTTCAAGGACCTCGGCTGCTAATGTCGTTTGAAATTTATGAAACTGATTGTCTTACGACACGGCTCATCTTACTGCAGGTCGTCATAATAGAAAGTGGCGGAATCGGAAGCATACTAATATAGAAATGTTAAGCAGACACGGAGCATCGTGCTGCGCGTCCGACGGAGCACGTAGCACGGTGCACGGTGCATGACATGCGACTAAGCTTAAGCAGAAACAGTGTGTTGTCAACGTGTACTACCACTCGTGAGGACTGACGTTCCGTCAATTAACAATAAAGAGTACAAACATTAAAATGAACTGAGTAATATTTTTATTTAAGTTATGTTTAAAAATTGTTAGGTAGTAAATGTTTGAGAGTTGTTAGCTAAAGTTTGTGGTGGTGCATGTGTCGTCTGAGATATATTTTTAAACGAATAATAAAGGGGACGTTGACATCTCGATCGATATCCTTGACATCAAAATATAGCCAAGACGAGGGCCGCGAGCGCGGCGCCCGCAACGACCAAAACACTAATCTACGTACTCGAAAAGTTCGGAGGACGCTACTAAAATCTAACAAAAACAATATCAGTATTTTTTATCAAACCGTTGGTTTTTGTAACTACTCTGTATTTTTATTAAGTCGTTGGGCGTCGGTGAAACAAATATGAAGTTTTAAAAGCAGTGACAAGGTACATAAAAAGTGCAGGAGGAGGTATTTAGGAATGCAGTCACAATCAGTACGAAGCCAGGCCTGCTCGCATATGTAAAAACCTGTAAACATGCCACTATTTTACAAGTATTCAACTTGTGCGTCAACACTTATTCCATCACAAATCTTACCACTGATGGCAAGCGAATAACTTTTTTTTTGGTTGCCATTAAAAGTTTGGCAAGTTTAATCGAACGAATAACACTAGCACTGAGTCGAGGCACTCCGCGGCATGTCGTGCGTCCAACAGTTGTACTCGCGCGGCCGCCGGCTCGAGGGATCGGAGCGCGTCGTCGCGGCCGCCGCCGCCGCAGCACTGACTGACTGAGCACTCCTCGGAACTGAAGCCCCAACAAGGTGTTCCGTCTGCGAGCCGCCTGCCTCCGACGGACGACTTCGCGAACACACAACATGACAAATAACCTCCTATCTTTTGTTTTCAAACTCCGTCGATGTTCTCGGTCTGTTCTCAATTACGCTCTCCGTTCGGTCGTTTAGTTCGTTAAGAATCTCGCAATTAAAGTACAATTGTTTATACTTGATCTCGATAGAATTGTATTAGTGAAAGTTATAGGCAAGGTGATCCTTTCTAAGGTACTTTTTAATTCACAAGATAAATAACTATACATAGTTATTAATAAATTAGTCAACAAATTCAGGAAAAATCTTTAATAACTTTATAAATAATAGGGCGATCGATTTTAACGTAATAATCAGCTATCAGTATCAGCAGATCCATCGGATCGCTTTTCAAAACATGATCTTGGACAGAACCGACCACAGCGGGATATTGTTAGATAAAATTTTGTTTAAGACTTTTATGATTCTGAAGTTACTCGAGCTATGCAAGATTTATATCCGAGTTATCGCTACGATCGAACAAATATTTTTACGTAGAATAGAACCCCAGTCGCTGGCCGCGCGATGGAGCGAGGGCGCGGTCATACGTCGGATGAGTGACTGCAGACAAGAAAACGTTTTAAGCACTTTTGTGATTCGGAGGGTTCGTGACCTGTCGGCCGGTCCGTACTAGGATTGCGCGGTGGACCGTGAGCGTTAACTTCGAGGAAAAGCTTATTCCCTGCGGAGAGCAGTTCAGGAATATGATTATAATATAGTATTTAGTGAGTGTTGTCTCAAACAAGTTCGATGCGCCTGGAAGCTTCATTTCATTAAAAGAAAACTTGTCTCCTGTTGCGTAAAACCACTGATAGCTTAGCGGCTTGAACGTCAGTCTCTAGCGCTGGAGGCTCGCGTTCATATCCTATCCGCACCTCTTAATTCTTAATGTCAGTGCGTTAAACAAATCAATTATCAATTTCTTTGATAAAGATAGACCTGGACATCGGAGGGTTTTTATCAGTATCAATAGCCAACCCCCGTAATACGACACTCATATTGAGGATATCAGGTGATGACAGTGCTCTACCTTCACTTAAAAATTTTGTTATATGACACTGGTTATGTGTTAAACTTCCATTATACAAAACAAACTACATTGTAATATCATTCAATATCCAACTAGCCGGCTAACCACTTAATTGGATCTCTCACGAAATGGAACGGCTGTCTCGTGGCTCGCTCGAGATTTCTCCCGCCGTAGCTTCTGTAGACATCTACAGTTCGTAGAGCCGTGCCGAGACTCCACCGTAGCGGCATACAGAGTTCAAGCGTTTCACAATAGATGGCGCTGAATACAATTTAACGTATTTCGCGCACTCTTTCGACGCATATTTTCAAATACTTGCACGTTTCAATGTAACGAAAATTTAATTGTTGTCGAACACATTTTTAAATTCTTTACAAGTACACAGTATAGAGGTACAGGACACAATATACGTTTTAAAGGAAGTACGTTTCGACGCTATCAAATTTTTTATGACAAAGTTTAGTTCGATCGAATATAGAAAGTTTATAACACTCGTCTATCTAAGCGTTCGGTGCGATAAAAATATAATGGGCGATTCAAAACCCCGTATATATCGGTGATAACAATTTACGTCGAGTACCTACATACGTATATGACGTACGATGACACACATTGAGGTTTTAGTGGTCGCGGATCACGGGAGGCGGCGGAGCGGGCGGCGGCGGAGAGGGCGGCGGCGCTCGCCCCGGCTTTGTTGCGGTCTCTCCGTGTGGGACATTAGTATGCTGCTGCAAGGTACATTTTATAGGCGCGTCCAGGTTAGCATAGCTGGTACCTCGTAGGTCGTTAATCTTCTACCCCTCGTTGCACGTGCGGGCCACGGGCGAGCGAGCGAGCCGCAGTCGGATATTTTCTGATTTCTTAGGTGTATATTTTGAATTTTACATAATGATCGTAATTATCATTTATATTTTAACTATGTTAAACTTTATATTGTGTTGATAAAAAAAATATATTTATTTGTTTTAGTTAAACACCTACATCTTGTTTAACGATATACATTTTTTTTATAAACTTAAGTGTTAACACTTAAGCAATGCCACTTTTTTTGCTTACAATTCATTCAGTCTACGGAACAGTGAACAAATCTCCTAAATCGGTTCCGTAATATTTACAAAGTCTTCTGCAATTGGCAACTTCCTGACTCATTGATACGAGTACGAGCTGCGACTGCGGCTTCAAAGGAAAAACGTCTGAATATCTTGGTAACATTATTTTACTGCGCAGTTAAATAAATGAAAATGGTCAAACATTAGGAAATAAAATGGAAAGTAAATAAATGTATAGTAAAAAGTTTGAAATAATAGATGAGACAGAATTCGTTTTTCTTCGGGAATGCTTTATATGCTCCTACAGACTAAGATTATGTGTAGGAATCAGTTTGATGTGACTTTTACTGAAAATGTTCACGTCCTTTAATCTGTTGGTGGCTCAAATAGATAAATAATTTAATCAATCAATAAAACCCCCGGCGCGACGGCTACAGTTTCAGAAGGCAATTACCGCTGATGGGAGGCCCCGATAAAGTGTACCTTTGTAATCGAGTTCAGTCTCACTGACTGAAGTAGCGATACATCCGTGACCGATCTCAAATACGACGGTGGGTTATTAGGAGCGACGTAGATACTTTATCGCAGTTAAAGAACAGAGCATCTAGTGAATGAGTAAAGTTGAATGTGTTTCACACGACGGCGAACGTTCCCGCGCGATGCAGCTGTACCGGCTACGGTCCTACTCCTACACGAACATTAACGTAAACAACTTTACGGCTTTCATTAAAACGCCGATGTCTCGTTGAAGTAATTAAAGTCACCGCAAGTGCCTTCACACCGACAGCCGCCGCCCGCGCCGCCCGCGCCACCTCGCGGTTCCCGTGCGAACTGCGATCCCACAGCGAATGTTATTAACACGCCCGGTACAGCCCACACATACTCCCACTGTTACTTATATTACATACAGTTCTGAAGCTACAGTATAGTACTGTAAGAATGATTCGAGTCAGAATCGAGTTCGCGGGGACCAGAGCTCCGTACGCTGATTGAATCCGACAATTTTTTTCACTTCACGCCGGAGGATCTTGATGGATGTAAAAGTGTATTCTGACGGACTCGGGCTGTACGAAAGACATTAAGGACGATTAGTTTTAAGAAATTTTATGTTTAGTAGCATAACGACGATAACAAATTGTCTGCGTTCTAGAATATAAAAATTGGTCAATTGTACGTTGGGCTCCGCGCACTGGGGGTTGGTTTCTTAGTTGCAAGTTCATCAACTATTACTATTATTACTCGTAAACTTGCAAACTCTACGTAGTCATGATAAGTCTTTTTAAATTAAACTTTGTAATTATTACTTTCGTCTTATAATCATTTAAAGGGGACTTACGACTCAGTGCGTTGTTGACATAAGATCACCTTTAATACATCCAATATTATACTTGCCGTATGATGTCACAAAATAGGGTCGGTTCGTAGAACTGTTACAAGTTACGTCGCTCCCATACTCAGTGTACCTATGTATTGTGTGAATTACATAAGATTATAGCTCGGTACACATAAACATGCCGCAGACATAATACACATAATAATTTTAAACTTCATGTTAAGAGATTATTTAAAAGAAAATTTTGATGAAACCGCTTAATATTGCACAATATAGTGACATTTATGTACGTATGTTTAAAACGAAAAAATGTTGAGAGGATTATTTGACAGTTTAGTTTATATTTTTTTGCACACCGGTATGTTTAATACTAATTATTTTATCATCGGTATAAGAGCACGAGCGCGGCCCGCGACACTCGTTTCTTCACAAGATAATTTTTTTACCCGCCGACTACACACATCGATTACACTATATGTTACCAGTAGATCACGATACGTTTGTTTTCGATACACGCTCGAAGTTCCATCGCCAAGTTGGTCGTCGACCCCACCAGTGGAGCTAGGGTTCCCGGGTTCGATTCTCGGCCGCTGAGCGGACGGACAAATGTTTTTTCTCGGGTTGTAGGTACTTGTAAAGTCAGGCGACACTGTCTTCATCGATCGTCGAGCGCTGCAGTCGCTGTGATGTGTGATATCATTGGTTTCACTCCTACAGCAATGGGCACTGGAGCACCGCGGTGCAATATCCAATGCTCCAGGCTTCCTCAGTTATAAGGAGGGAATCGTTCTCCCTGTAGTGGGTCATGGTAGTGGTCATGGATTTAAGTTCATTGGTAAGTACGAGCGAGTGTTGCTACGAGCTGTATAAATCTTAAAAACCAGGACCATTCGGCGCTCAGGTTTACCGATCCTAGAATGCTTGATTTTGGTAGACAGAGCGGCCTTGCCACATGCAATGCCAGTCAGTGCCAGAAATACGAGTTGATTAGAATTACTTGCATCGCAGCAGAATTGCTCCGTGGTGGTACTACCATCGCTCGCCAACGTTTTGTCTGTCCCGAATTTTCTTTAATATTATTTTACTAAAACAATCTTTACCAATTAAATAATTACCAAAATCAATTTTCCCGACGACGATGACTTCACCTACGTACGATGGAAAAATATTGAATTAAATTTAGATCGCATGGGAAACGACACTATATCATACGACTCAATGGCATCCAATTACTTCCTAGAAAAATGTCATTACGCGGAATGAAAGACCTTTCTCACTTTGAATCCGCTGAAAAGTTTTTAATTGACAACATAAGAAAGTCCGCTAACGAGCAGAATGACGGCGGTTGTTCCGCCGGGTTTGTAAATGTACCGAGGTGTCCGTGCACAGTGCACGCGCGCGACACGGCCCGCGACAGGGGTCTGTGCGACGTCCTCCATTTTAAATTTCTACCGGAATCGGAGAATATCAGATGTATTCGTGTTTCGTTATCGTCGCGTTATCCGATCCGCCTCGGTCCTTGTTATTTAATGCCTCACCCAACTTTATATTTCTTTCTAGAAATCCTTTGATATTTCGTTATAACAACAAGCACGAGGACGACAATAATATACAATAAGTAATAGTATTCATCCTCCAGTTTACCTGTGATACGTAATATAAACACTCGATTGTTGCCTATTATTCGATCTACTGCACGACGTGTGAGGCAAGCGTGTAGCTCGGGCGCTACCGACATTTGAAGTCTAGCGTATTTGATGTACCACGAGTACCTCAAACCTTACATATTATGTTAATTTACTGGGACCTTGTGAAGCTACGAGAGGCCTACCTTTTACCTACAAAAGTTCAAAGCTAGCGCAAGCCGCGGATACGTGAAGGGTAATATTTGTAGAATGAATAACAAAGTAACATTATTGTGCTTATCCCTGGCTGTCTGCACACCTATACGCCGTGAGGTATATTATCATAGAAATAGAGCCGTGCCATCACCTCATCCAAAACTAGGTCAATACAATTACTCGTTCTGGCATCGCGAATATCAAGCGGCGTGCGGTGGCGGCGTGCGGCGGCGACGTGCGGCAGCGTGCGGCGGCGCCGAGCTCTCAGGTGTTTGCATGTAATGCACGGGAGCATTTCAATCGAATTGTTTAGGCGTTTGGTAAGTGGCACAGCAGTGACTACAGGTCCAAAGTAACATTTTTCCGCATTGTTCGGTTATCAAGAGCAAGATTGGAGTCGAATAAAACTTTATAATGTTTTTAAACATAATATAATGAAGAAAATAAACTGCACTTTTCTTTGCCACTTTGTAGGTATGTTTTTTCTAACCTTTAAGTAACTGTTGTACGTACCCTAATCGAAAGAAAAAATATCGACAAACCAAATGACAGTCTTAGTCCTTTCGACAATTACTTTATTCGTAAACGCTATTGTAGTGAGTAAGCCAGCCGGTCGTCTGTCTCAATTACGATGTTAGTAGCAAAAACAGTGACACTCGTGCACAGCGGACGGCGTCGCTTGTATTTATTTGTCAGCCGACGAACTGGGGAGTTTGATTGTGGTATCAACACGCGTTACGCTCTGCCTGCCTGTAACGTTAGGACTGCTTATTGATACATTTATAAATATATGAATACGTGAGGAGAAAACCTTTTAGGATTTCATAGTTGGAACGGGATCCTTACAGTCCGTCTTCCGATTAGCTCAGAGAGCGTTGATGCTAAGAAGCTGTAATTTGGCACGCGTTTATATAAACATATTGTTTATCACACCGACAAGGTGGTACTATAAAGTATTTGAAAAAAAAATTTCAAGTTTTGAGATTTTCCTGTCTGGTTAAGACCACCCAACCATCAAGTATACGGTCACATACATTGTTTTACGTTTCAGGTATCTGCGAAATGTTATACGTTATAGTGCTAATTCTAGTTATAATCAAGTGTCTCTCCCCGCATTTGTTAGCTAAGTGTTTGGCGTTGGACATGTGGAAACATCCGTATCTCATCGTACCGTAATATTTCCAGAATGTCCTTTCTTTTCATTGAGCTGCCTGGAAGAAAATTACCAGTTATGGCACATTAACGGCGGCCTGGCGCCCGTTGTATTGCGCTTATGAATTGTTTCTCGTTTATTTTCCTTCGTGATGTGCGGTCAATGAAGTAACTATGAGTATGTAGTCAAGTTAACGGAATAACGTACAAATAAAAATAACTCTTTATTACAATGATAATCATATGAATGTAGAGTGAAATTTAAATTTTCAATGAATATTCAAGCTATTGTATGCCGCTAAAAGTAGGAATATTATTTTTACTGGCGATAAAATGAATCTCATATGTGTCTACTATTATGAAAAAGGAACGCTCGCATCAAAGGATTTCATAAAATCCAAAGTGTTCGGAGCCAAACAAATGAGAAACTGCATGGAAAACAAAGTGAAAAAAGGTTAAACATTGTCACATGCAATAAACTTCCGTTTCATTAATTCCATGTATAACGCATGTACGCAACAAACTGTTGGTTGAAGAACCACATGTTGATAGTGAACATTGATTATCATTTCCTCACGCTTTTGCCAACTGGAGCGGTGATTACGTAATGGAATATAAGAACCAGAATTTCGCTGAATTCTAGTTGTCATATCTTGATGAAAGTTGGCAGGTGTTTGGAGATTACACGAAAGTATATAAAGCCTGGCGTGTTATCTCTCGTAGTAACTGGCTATTTTTTTATCAAGTATATGTCGTGATTCAGTATGTGTACCCTTTTTGTTACGTCTTTATTGTTAACAAAAATCCTATAAATTATAAACATGCTGACAGGCTCTGAGGGTAGATACAGAGATTTGGCTCGTTTATTATTTTATGTTTCTTTTTTATATTGCGCTACGACTAGGTATTGGTATAAGAGGATAGATATTTGATTTTGAAACTACTATCTTATTATTCTGATGTATTACATGCGACATATGGTGCGAGCTTTGACAACGTCATATATCTAATATCTTTAAACATATATATATATCAACGATCTCGGAAACGGCACCAATGATTTTTTTTAAATTTTGTATATAGGGGTTTCGGGGGCGATAAATCGATGTAGCTAGGTTTTATTTTCACAAAATCTCGTTTTAACCGTGTTTTTATTAAATAAAATCCTCCAATAATATCATTTGAATACAATTCTAAATTTCGTCACCATTTTCAAAGTTAGAATAGCTCGGTCGGAAAATCAGGCGCCTTAAAGCGCGGAAAAGCCAGGTTCAAATCTTGGTCCGATCGTTTCTCTTATTTTTTCTATTTTTCGAGTTCCTTGTTTTTATGAGAAAAAAATATGTTTTATAATAATTATAAGTAAATATAATAAAAAAAAAATAATGTACTAAAAAAACACCGAACTAAGCTCGGTCATCCAGGGACTATACATACATTATTTCGTTGAAAAATGCATAGCTCTTTCACTCAATAAGTGTTTACATTTTGGAACTGACGGCATCACTTTTAAGTTTAACGTAGTTATACTTATATGTATGTGTGCTGGTACATGTAATATATGCTTAGCGTGTTGTTTGCGGGAAGCGAGTGCGTGCACACCTACCTTAATAATTTCACGTCCACTCCACTTCAGCGTTCCGACCGGATCCCTACTGTGGTTGATTCATGGGCGAAATTGTACCGCCGGAGTGTGACGCGATGCCTAAACGATCCTTTAGCATTTGCATCGCCATGAATCGGTGCTCGGAGCGACCTCCCCGGTTATTATGTAGGTTTCAATATTATTTAAATATATTGCTACGATAAATTAATAAATTTGACGCCTACCGACCATTACTATCGAGTGCGATCGAATGGTGCTCGGCGGAGCGCGCGGTGAAACATCATTTTAATTTTTTTCTTGTCGGATTACCATTACCCCGCCCACGACGCCATCGGCAGTAACACGCTCCAGCTGCGGACATTATGTTTTTGTTAAATATTATTGCACGCGCCGATAAATATGAGGCTTATTTATAGCCCCAGCGTTCCAAGCGACCATTTCCGTATATGTGCGGCCGCATCTACACATTGGCACGGGCGAGTGGCTCATGAGTGGCGAATGTTTCGGTGTGCTCGCCGTTCGCTCCGTCGCGCCACACAGTAGACTTGGCCAATATTAAGGGTATGGTGTTTGTAGAGCTTTACCAAAGTCGGCCGGTCACATGCAACGGAGAGCATATTTTATTTCAATTCTTTTTGTAGTCATTATTGACCGTTCACATGTAGAGCAAATTATGCTATTATATAATGCCGATGTGGCTGCGACGTTCGTCAAGTTCGTAAAGGTGTTCGTGCGGATGTGTAGACTCGGGTCGGTCTGGTGCCACACGAATATCTCTCCAAAGACTCTGCTGGGTATCAACGCGAGTCATAAAGCGGTGGCTATACCACATTCTGACAATAAACAATTTCGATCATACGAGAGCTTATACTGGTAACGGATAGCTATTGCCCGCAGCGTTCTTGCGTGAGGTACATTTTAACTAGTACAGATTGGTCAACGGTAATCCCGTCACTGAAACTCTTAAAACTTGTTTTCAAGTAAGTCTTAGTTGTAAGGAAAACTTTGAAAGGCTTACAAGCGGTCCGCGGCCTGAAGACTGCATTGAAAATAATGAAGTAGTAGTAGTGTTTTAATGTGAGAGCAGTCGATGATTCCAGCCGCAGCGCTATAAAGAAATTTAAAATTGTCTCGGTAGTTCAGTATTATTAAAAAAAATAGTTACGAACTCAGAGCAGCCACTCGGGCATTAAGTCTACCCATTGTAATAAACAAGTTGCAATAAGGAGTAAATGAAAATAGAATAAGCAGCTCAGGGCCTGTGAGATTAGCACGGAATTTCAAATTCTACTTCCTCTGCACTCTAAAGTACAACATCATTAAACACGCAATGAAAGGTAGTTTAAAAACGACTTCTTTGTACAATGGAAAAAGCTGTTTCCTGCAAACTTTCAGTTTCACAGTTCGACGTAGCTGTAGTTCAGGAGAGAAGTAATATAAAAGTCGTCGTGGCCGGAACAGCGAAAAAAATACTGTCAACAGGGAGTTCGAGCCATGCACGGTGAGCCGCATGCTGCGAACTGTGGCAGCGACGCACTGGCGCGTGAAGTAAGACTAGCGCGGGGCTGTGGCTCTGCCCGCAGCCGCACCGCCAACTGTACAACTAACCGCTCCACGTAACGTTGTTACTACATGTGTACAGAATTCTATTTCAACACTACTTCGTCACTTTCGTATCAGCCACCCAAGGGACTTTAAATTACGTAAGTATCTAGACTATTCCGGATTAGCGGGACATCCTTCGGGATGTACCAAAAATTTAAAGGTACGACGACGTCACTGGGTCATACGAGAGCCAGCCACTTTATGTTATGAAAGTTTTATTACGAAGCGCGCAATGTAATAGTTTAGTATCAGATACACTATCAGTACACGCAGCGAGACTATAACTCGACATTATAATACACTAATAAAAGTTCAGCGGGAAGTATCGCGGCCCTGCAGGGCGGGCCGTAATACGTTTACGAGTGTTACGGTACTGGGGCGGCATCTGTCGGCGGCGGGGTCGCGGGGCCACCGCCGCGACGTGACGATGGCCCACTTTATTGCTTTAATGAATTAATGACTCGTAATAATTAAGCTGAACATATTTTCGTAGTCGGTGTCATTGCGTTATGTTTCTGCGATGAGCCACTGTATCGGTATTGTGAGACTGCCGCGATAAACTTGTGTAATTGTATTTCGCTCCGATCATGATGTTGTGGCGTCCGAGTATCCGAAGTATTTCTCTGCGGTGTCAGACACAGATGTTTTAATTATATTATATTCGCAGAATTCTGCGTCGAATGTACCCGTCCAGCAGGGATGAAATATACGTTCAGTGTTAAAACGCGAGCGGTTAACAATATTATCGAATTCACGTTTAATTTGTTCCTTTGTTAAGACGGACAGGGACTTATGTTTTTACTTATGCCTTCTACTCGTCAATGACACACTGCAGGGTACGGGTCTATCCTCATTACCGAGGGCTCATAATATATGTTCCGCAACGCAGCTCCCGTGTGGTGTGGCGTGGTTAGTGGCCAACCCAATTCAAAAGTTAAATCTCCCGAAGGCCTTCCTACTTGACTGCCGACTGCTTCCCCAAACATAGGACAACTTATATTATGCTAATGTGAAAATGATGCAATTTTAGGTTTATATGTTGAAAAAAAAAAAATCATCACTATTTTATTGTGTGCGAGCGTTTGGCTGTAATTATTGATGAAAGTTATATACATAATGCACGGTGTATTGGAGAAGTACAGATATCTAGAGAACTGGCGCCATCTTGGGAACTAATAAAGAGCATTTTCTTTCGATATCTTCCTTCACCGAAATTTTTTTTTTTTTTTTTTTTTTTTTTTTATATACGATAAGTCAGTGCTTGACTACTATCCCACCTGATGGTAAGTGGCGATGTAGT
>DWPA01000184.1:0-30894 GCA_018251375.1 Calpodes ethlius
TTAACCAACCCGAAACGCACTAGTTTGCGAGTAATTCGTCATATTATGCAAGTGTTTCGATGTAGGTAACATTTTAGTAGTTGTTTTCATCGCTTTGGTGGTAATCACAACGTAATCATTGCAAGCGATGTGGTGAAAGCTAATAAAAGTTTTCACCGTCTGTTACAAACTAAATAGTACTATTTTAATGTAGCGAATTTGGGACCTTCGCAAAACATTCCGATCACTTAAAATTTAGTGATGTCATAACAATTTATTTTCCGGGTTTCATAATGTAATACTTCTATAAATGTAATAATTGTTTTAGAAAGTTTGAAAATGCATTGTAACCATATATGATCTTACTTAATTACCATTCGTAAAGCACGTCCTTTCTTTCACTTGACATTGAGACGTGATTGACTTAAGCATATTTTAAGGAGGATATTGACTCACTTGAAATCCTTACTTACCACCTTCAATTTAAGAGTACTTTTTCATAAGTATCTAAATGTATTAACTACAGTTGAGTATTGCATTCCATGGACACAAATTTTACCAAACAAGACTACATGAGTAGTTCTACCCTTGCCGACTTGGAGTGGTGATAGTACCTTGTAAACCTGTATTTGGGTTGGATGTTTATTTTAAGTCTTGAGTAAATGTGTGACGAATGTGTTACCTAATCGTTTTGGGAATGAAATGTGCGGCGCGCTTCGGCTACTTAGCCTGAGTTTCCGTCTATTTGACTTTAACGAGACAGGTTTCTAAGTATTTGAAGTTTTTCTAAACTTATACAAATTTTATATAGAACTTAACTTTTTACATATGTATTAAGTTCCATCCATATTTGAATCCAAGCCAAGTAGTTCGTGTTGCACTCTGTTGAATAACGAACGAGTCTGAGGAACGAACGAAATGATTCTATGACCAGGTTCGATCGGATGTCGTTGGACTCTGTACCACTAATATTAATCCATCGGGTACTCATGCATGAGGATAGGATTTTGATTCGCATGGATAGCGGCTATTTTCCTTTAAAGTGGACCCTAAGATCAATTGGCTCTCTTACATTCACAACTTAGTATGATAGTTTTGATTTCACTGATGTCCATGGGCGAAGTTAACACTTATCATGAGATAATTTGCTAGTTTGTCAAGTAATTAGATTTAAAAAACGTGACAAATAATTAAGCAACCTCTTCAGCCTCGTGTTCACAACATCAAAGTTTTTGTGGCCCTCAACTCAACACTCGTGCTGCGAATGTACAAACGTCGACAAATACGTTAAACAATGACAAGCCGGATTCAATTGTGTATTTTTCTATTACTAAGAAAAACAAAGCAATGGTAGTTTCTAACAATGTTGAGATAATCAAGAGTATTTTGTTAAAGATGTTTGTCGATAAAAAGTTTTATTTGATTGATAATAACATTATGTTGGTTTCCTTATGACATTTAAGTAAGTACTTGTTGAAATACTTTAGAATTTTTAGAGATACACGTCCCTAGAAAGCTTTCAATTTAATTATTTACGATTTTAAACCATTTTTCTTACAATTATTGTTCATGAAATTGTTTTAATCCTATGGATTCTCACTGCAAAACTCATAGCATCATTTGTTAATACGAAGGTTAGAACCGATCAGCATAGATTTTATTTTAATTTTTATCGAATTAAATGTCGTGTTTTAAATGCAGATAATATTTGTGAAAGTATATTTGTTTGAAGGATAGATTTTCGCTAATAGGTACTACCTATGATATATTGACAAAATACCCAATTACCCACCTAAGTACTTCATATTATTTGAAAAATACTCATAATGTAATCTATAGTAATGTTTAAATTCTTTTTTACTCTACGGTTCCTATTTAAATTGAGTATTTTAATGACCCAAATATTTCCTTATTCGTAACGTTAAAGAGTAGCGTCGTTAAATTTTATGTTTTGGAGGACATCGAAGTGTATTTGTGTAGGAACGTGCTAGGAATGTTAAGTGTTTTGGAACGAATACGGTTCATGGCTACTTCTATTGAAATTTTCACTTGTAACAAAAAGTATTATATAGACAAAGTTTTTAATAATGTTATCGCGTAACATTAAGTAGCATACAATAAAGTCTATCTAAACGCATGATATTTTATCAAGAAACAGATTAATTCATAAGGAACGTTAAATTGCATAGAGTAAATAGAATACTCGATAAATGATGCTCGATAAAAATAAGTAAACTTAACTTCGGATACGTTTATTGCTTGTAAGTAACAATCACGTCTTCCGAAGCTACCTAAAGGGAAGGAGGCATTACTGTATATAGAGATTAGGCGGCATCTTTTGTGTACTTATACAATAAGTGAGGGTGGTTGTACAATAAACAACCAGATTTACGAGTTTTACAGACCGAACAATCCTTTGTATGTGTTTTGTTGGTTTATTGTCTAATTAGATCGTCCATCTTCTTGTTACCGGCTGTTTTGTAAAGGTTATTCGTCAAATACTTCGTAAAGAATTTATCGCAAAGCATACTTATGCTGCATAGTTAAATGTTTCGAAATTTGATGTTAAATTATTTAAATGTAATTTGAGTTCTGTTTCTGTAATTCATATTTAAACATTAAAATGAGGATAATGGAAATACATAGTATGGTGATTCAACTTTGTGTTTGTGGGGAGTTGAAGAAATATTCTTTACCATGTCTCATAACTGTCCCATTTCTGGGCTCGCGTCTCCAATGGGAGGGTTAAGAGGGGCCCGACATGTTTTCGAATTGTAAATTGACAATCTCTACACAACTTTGAGAACGTTATGATAAACTGTCAAGTGTTACCTTTCGTCACAATGTTTTCCTGTTCCGAAGTTCAGAGAAAAAAAGACGCGCGATGGATTCGAATTCGGATACACATGCGGAAGACCGACGCTGATGACCTCTAAACTATTAGGCTATTGCAGTTTACTTGAAATCTAAACTTCATTTGAAACATCACTAACATCATCAGTTAATTGAGTACGATTAGTATAAAATAACGATTTTTTTTTCTTTCAGTAAATTCTCAAAAGGACAAAGATGTTCCCGAAGAGTTTGTATGTCCAGAAGGAACTCAGGGTAACGGCAATTTCGCAGACCCGGCAACATGTAGGAGGTTTTATCAAGTAAGTTTAGAATTATTATTTAATTTGGCCTTAAAATTATTATTCGTGTTCGACAGGCAAAACTTATTCGATTGCCTTTTGCATTAAATTAAGATCCCTGGTGCTATATCGAGCAATCAGTTTTAATTTACAAGTTTAATAAGTCCTTAAAAGACTATTTTATTTATTTATTCATATTTTATTATAATGGATTTTCTGCTGCGGAGTAGTTGTCATATATTTATAAAATAGTACGTAATCTAAGCACACAGATACTTAACTAAATATGCAATTTTTCATGAATAACTTGCAATGTGACATTAAAAGTGTTGACATTTACGTACGTTGTATTAGTAACAAAACATTGTGAGACTAAAAGTTATTGAACGAAGACCAATAAGCAAAAATAAACGATACCTTTAAGTGTTTTTTACATTATAAAACTCAATTATAATTTTATTATTCTATTCATTGCTATAGTATTTATTTAGGGTTAGCGTATAATTTATTCTTGAAGGTATGTTTTTTTCCTGTAATAGCACTTACTGCCAATTTTCATAGGAATACAGTCGCCTTTTCTTCAGCCGAATTATAACTAACGCAGTTTAATATATTATACCTGAAATATATCTTTCAAATAAAATATTATATTACATATATGCATTATGATACTATTGCGATGCTCCTGATTGCCAAAAATTTCACAATATCGACAGGACCATACACTATTATACCATATGCGTTAATTAAATATGTTAAAATATCATAAAAGGACTTACGTAACAAAAGATCACGGTATAATAAATAGTTCTTTATTAAATTCAGATATTAATTATGTAACCGCAAGTAAATTTGATTGGTGTTCTTAATATTATACAACTTATTTACATAGGTAATATAGTTATAGTGTTTTATCTTGACTCAGTCTAGTATCAAAAGGGACCTTGACTGAGTTTATGTCCCCAATAGCTGAAAGTTTCTCTTTGTGTGAGTAGTATTTTCAGCGCTCAATTTATAATAGTATTTTTTTCAAACCATTGTCTACAATACTACTTTTTATATCGATTATAATAGGCAATTCTTTAATAAAACATTTACGACTGACATTTTTGTACGTATCTCGTCAAACTGGTTCTCAATAGGCCAGCGAAACTGGATTGGCGTTGTCAATACTTTTATTTCTAGTGCGGTTTTAACGCAACGTGTCGGTTAATAATTAGTATCGAGCCAATAACTTGATATAAGGAAATGCATAACTGTCTTTATTAATTGTTATTTATGCATAACAACATATAGTATTAGTAGATTATAATTGCACGTATACGAGTATTACATGCTGTTACAATTTAATTTAAAACCCATGTTAATAATCAAAATGATTTTACTAACAAATAAAACAACAGGTTAATTTGAAACCATGTTTTCCATGTATACATAACATTTCAATTGAATATTAAGCTCCTCGAGTCAATTGTATTATGGTTATATAAGATCATTTATATACGAGAACTGTACGAGACTACGAGAAGTCCTCTGTTATGCTGATATCATGACCGTTACGGGTCTTATTGTTCCTGTATAAATATAATGTAATGCATTCTGTAGACATTATACAGCCTGATTACATTGCCTTATACACAATAACGTACAGAACGCTGAGTCAGAAGACGTTTATGTCTCCAATCTTGTATAAGACGAAAATTATATAAAAAAGGTTTTTAGTATCTATTAGACTGTATGTAGTTAAACTAGGGAATAAATTTTCACAAAATATGAGTCTATGAGAGAGGGGACGTCACATCTTTTCACAATCCGGACCATTCATCTGGCACATAAATATTTGCCCAGTAGTCGAGTCTGGAAACGCTCAGTTGTCTGGCTTTGGTGTAAGGGATCTATCCTTAAGATAGCCTGTCCAAGTTATCCTAGGATTGTACATCCTGCTACGTCGAACGACGCTATGCCGCCAGGTGTTTGCAGGAGGACGTTCAGCTTTGTACCATCCATT
Source organism: Calpodes ethlius (assembly GCA_018251375.1). Lineage (NCBI taxonomy): Eukaryota > Metazoa > Arthropoda > Insecta > Lepidoptera > Hesperiidae > Calpodes > Calpodes ethlius. The sequence continues at coordinate 5,122 of DWPA01000184.1, forward strand.
TTATTCCTGTCGGTACTCATGACGAGTGGTAAAGTTATTAATTCCTTCTAAATTCAGCCATTTAATATCTTTTTCATGATTTCTTGGGCATTGAAGATGTTCATGGATGAAGATGATTACTTTAGGTCTATAGAATTCTTCATATTACTATTTTTAACACATATTACGAAGTAATAACCACACTTGATTTGCTTGAAACTCATACTTTAGTAGGTACCTAATGTGATTCTGTTGAGTACTGAACTACCGATTTAAATTAAACATCCTTTTGATCTTATCTCGAGCCTAATACAACACTTCTATGACAACCGCATCCAAATCGGTAAATCTGTTGATGAGCTTAATAGGAACAAACAAGCAAACGAATGGAAAAATCCTACAATAAATTAAAATATATACTAATATAAATTGGTACGTAACCACCAACGTGTTCGGTCCGAACCAGAGCATCAGAATTTTTTTTTAAATACCTGCTTCCATTTTGTTACAGTGATGTACCTACGTCGGTATTGTAAGAATCATTAACATTTTATGAATCATCACATTATTATCGGTACTTAATTACAAATCCAATGTATTTTGCATGCACGAATAAATTATGCAACAAGATGATTACATGATGCACTTCCGACTAAAGTGTAGGCGATTACGGCACAAATAAGCATTATATTACATACGAATAGGTACTTAAAATATTTATCATACAATGCAAAATTACGCCAGAAGTTCACATTAGAATTGGACATATTAAGTGGTCTTCACGGTGACGAGTTAATGGGGTACCTAATGATTATGAAATTAACTTAAATACCTGCATTAAAAGTACATTTATTTACGAGTTACAATAACCTCTAACTTGGAATTATAACTTTCTTTACCTATTTGTTCATCGGCGACTTCATTATTATGCTCGAATCGCGTAACTACAATATCTATGCTAAATAAACGCATTGATTATGCATATTGAATACATACGTGTAGTTCTCGTCCTAGATTATTCCTGTCTCACGGCCAGGGTCTGTTTCGACCCTTACCTTGAAAATGTTGAGAATCTGGTATTCGGTTAACGATTGCGATCTGGCCTTCCTATCTCGACCTTCCTTTATAACAGACATACGGAAATGCTAGGGTTCACGAATTACAATGTAGGTAGGTACAAATTGGAGACATATTTGCATTTTGCAGATTGGATTGTAAATGTTTGCTTTTAGTGATTCAATGATTCATCGTGTTTCAATCTATTGTGCGGATTTAAGTGTTAGTTGTTTTGAGTTGATGGAAAGAAAAGTACATTAAATATGTAAATGTATACGCTAGCAGGTCCGGCAGAATTTTTACTAAACCTACCGGACATTTATTTATTAATGAAAAGGTTCGTAAATAAAAATATCGTTATTAACTTGATTACAGCGCCATCTATCGGATACCAAAGCTATGACTTTAAGTTAAGTAAGACGTTACAATTTATCTTATATGAATAAAGTGTATTTTTTTATCTATTGAGCAACTTTATAGTGCCTAATGTTGTTAGGGAAATAGCTTAAGGTATGCAATAGATAGAAGAAGACATAGAAGGGGGAGAATAATTTCAAACATGTCTATTCTCTATGTGTCATTGCTGGACATAGGGCTCCCCTAACTTGCGCCACTCAGACCAGTCCTGAGCCTTCTGAATCCAGCGCATACCCGCTGTCTGCTTCAGGTCGTTGTCTATGTATATTACAATATATTTATTGCGGTGCTTCATGAGATTATGTAACGATGTTAGCTCGCTGTGGCATTGCCCATTTTTTTTTGAGAACGACATGGTATGAATATAATTATAGTAGCGTACATACGGAGAATTCCATGTACACATACGAGTGGCGTTGAGTTTAAAGGTGCTGCTACGCTGTTAAATTTTATAGGGTCAAGTAATGTTTTAATGAAATTTCTAACTGCAGTGTAGTGTCACGTGAATTGCCACTGCATATTGCCTATTTGTGTGGTCGCCGATTATATTTATCTTACAAGAGGCGACTATTTACCTATAGAAGTAGCAACGCATTTGTGAACAACTTCCAATGGGATAATTACTAACTGGATGAGTATCAATACTTACTCACAGAACTAACGTACAGTAACAGTTGTAACGCCCTCAGTCTTAAGAAGACACGAATAATAACAAACGGGATTATCTTAATATGACTAATGAAAGAACTACAGTCTATTCTACAGTCCTATTTAAAAGTGTTACAGGTGCCCATAGGCACAAGGTGATGGTGGCACTTCAAGCTATGGTTATCTTTATCACATAAAAAAAACATGAATTATAAAACTATGTTTGTCCTTTCTTTCAATATCTAAAGAAGCAACCTTTACTTGTCTCATGGCATGATTCACATAAATTACTCGTGTCGTCTTTAATGAATTTCTCTTTATTTTCAGTGCGTCGATGGCTACCCATACTTGAACAGGTGTCCCTCAGGGTTATACTTCGATGATATCAGCAAGTATTGTACATTCAAAGCAGAAGCCCGATGCGGACCTATCGCTACAAGTATGTTATTTGTAATTTTGATAGCCTGCGTACCCATGCAATGAGCCCTGAGCGTTACTTGTACTCGTTATTATGTTTAATTTATTAAAATGTATAGCGTGACATTGTATAATCCGTCTCTAATGTACCATTACCTTTATTTGTCACGAAAATAGACCATTTGGATGTTCAGCTAATAGTCTGAAATAACATGATCTATTATTAAGAAACTATGCATTTAACTACCAATCATGTCGATTGTCAATAAATTCACAAGTTGCTTTACGAATAAATCACACTTATGAGACTAGAGTAACTTAGGTACGTGTAATTTTTGCACAATAAAACCTCCTTGGTATATAGGTTTATTTTTCGAGCCTTATTTTAACAAAAAATCGTATCTAGAAATTGTAGATAAACATCTCAATTACATCATTATTAAATTAAGATAGAACATCTATCTTCATTAAAAAAAAAAGTCATGAATACTTATTTCTATTTATTTCAGCACCCGCCCCAATAACTGAAGCTCCTTTAGATTTAGCGACCAAGTGTGATCCCGCAGAATGTCAACTGCCATACTGTTTTTGCTCTAAAGATGGGACTCTTATTCCAGGGGGTCTGGACCCGGAAGATGTAAGTTCTTAGTCGTATTTTGCTTCATAAATTAAATAAATAAATTCAACTAGATTCTGAAAACTTCAGACATTGCTCGGTTAACGTCAGAGAAAATTTTAACAAAAGGTTGTATTATTTTGCTTTAGTTGAAACAGTCTATTGGCTGATTAAATATATATTTTTCTTGTACATTACTTGAGTTGTTTATTTATTTAATGTACAATGGACGGACTCATTGCCTAGAGGTATTCTCAACATTTCGTACGACAATATTTATTACAACAAAATATTAGTACGATAGTAACTTCTTCTGCAAACGCAGTACATTATTGGTAAAATAACTCTTTCAATTAAATATCGGTACATTTTGTTTCAACAATATTAGTGCATAAACAAAAATGATTTCTACATAATATTTGTGCACCGTTCAACTGTTTCAGACGCCGCAAATGATCATTTTAACCTTTGACGGTGCTGTCAATTTGAATAACTTCGATCTATACAAGAAGGTGTTTAATGGAAAACTTCGAAATCCCAACGGTTGTCCAATACGGGGAACTTTCTTTTTATCGCACGAATATAGGTGAGTCCAATTAAATGTACACGCTTATGTCTATTATTCATAAATAACATTAAAATAAGCAATTTTAATCATAATCATGTGGCTAATAACTTAGTAAATAAAAAAATCTAGAAATATAAGTATTTATTTAGATTTTTACATATCGAACAAAAGTTCGACTTATATTTTATATAATAAGGCACAAAGAGTTGTGTGTAGTCTTATCTAAAACTAAAAATACATCGTACGCTACTTCCTTATAGATCATTTAAATACCGGATAAGTCTGTCCAGCCTGCGCGCATTGTAGGGTTCCGTAGTTGTAATTTAATCGACTAGGTAGGTACTTGTTTAATTAAATCTATCTTGCTGAACCTAAACAAGAATTGATCGCCACTTTATGTGTAGGGGAGGTACACTCCAATTGTTTTTTATTTATTTTATGCTACATTGCATACGGTATTTAATGCCAGACCTCATAAAATACGAGAATTGCCAGAAAGACAATTAAAGTCCAAATTAAAGAAATGTCTAATGAGTCACTTCTTTTTTCAGTAAAAGAGCTCTTAGAACTTAAACAATAGCAATAATGGACTGTCCTTTTTATCTTTCAATTTCAAATTAAATATATTTTAAAGTTAGAATAAGACGAACAATGTGTAGTTTATAAAACTACATATTTCATTAAGTTATAATAATGAGTATGTATTAATTCTATGCATAATAAGTTATTTTAATGTTCATTGCGATCAAAACTGTTTTAGGCTAGTGTATTCAGAGCAAATATTGAATTTAAATGTTGTTTTATCAATTTGTCGACATGATATATCACGTCCACGTTATATATAATATATATAAACTAAACTATTACCGCGGGCAGACGGACTCGTACCTATAAATGTTAAGTTTTTTCTACGGAATCCTAAAATGGCCAATAATTTGGTGTTCTTTAAACATCTTTAGTAGTTGTCCTTGATAATCTATTTATTATAATTATAGTCGTGATTGGCGTTTAGGTGGATCGTACGTCTTATGTAATAGGTTACGTCGTGTATCGATTTAAATAATTTATTTTTGTGAGAACGAATGAAACCTAGCCACTATTTTTTTGACCATATCTGTAGTTGAAAAAAAAATGAATGACTAAATTGAAAATCTATGAGACTTCACAAGTCTACATATTTTTAAAATATATTAAATAACTTGCAATGTTTGTTGGTATGTTTGTTTGAGCCAAATCTTACAAGCTGGACTACTTTCTCTTAACCTACGATGTTGAAATACTACATACTGCTTTAGTTACGATGCAGTGCATTTGTATGATATGTATAACCTGACACTACGTTCAGAATTGGCTTCAAACGAAATAACTCTTTGAAAAGCGTGTTTTTATTTTCGATTTTGATATTTGTCGATAAATCTGAAAAAATATTTTAGGTATTTAAAGAGCGATACTTAAAATTTAATTTCTTAAAAACAAAACTTATCACAATTATGGGACTTGTTGAAATAAATTTATAAGTTAAGTTCAGCTGAGTCTATTGCGTCCACAATTACTGACTTTTATCGATCGATCCACATGTACAGGGAACTACCACACACTACTACTCCTTCTACTTACATTAACACGAAAGTCACTAGGAACGATTATATCAGCTAGACTTTGCTTTTATGAACATCGGTTCGATGATTATCGTTAGTCGCTGTTAAACGTTTTGAGGTGCAAATTTCCGATTAGATTGGCTTACAGTGAACATCGTGGCTGCAGTACGCCTTAGCCTCCCTGATTTTGGCCAAGTGACCTAGACTTAATGAAAATTTGCCAGGATGAATAATAAATATTTACCACCATTTCTTTGCAAACTTATACAAGTTGCGCGAGAAGGTGTACAAAACAAATTGTAGACAATGAGTATCCTCTGTTCTGAACAGCCACTGACCTAAATTGCATTCTTGCAACGCAATAATGGAAGTCTGCCGTTGAACGAAACAAAGGTACCCGTCAAATCCGATTGTTTCAAGTGCAGTATACGTACGTATTATGAACTGAATAATTAAAAACAGGTAAAAAAGATTCGTACTAAAAAGGTTTTCGCAGCTCTCAGATGTCTGGTACTTAATATTTTTAGCATATCATAAAAAGAAGTTCTAGATTCCCCTAACTACGTTTTGGTAAAATATGTCACTTTTTATGATATGGTGCATTTCTTTTAGTTTGAATATGTATATAATTTAAATAAACTTATACGATGATTTGGGAATTATTTAATACCCACATTTGTTTTTCAAGAAAACAATGTTTTGTTGAATCATTGTATGAGATAAAAACACTCGAACCTTAAAATACTCACGATACACTTAAAGATAAGAAAAAACCAATAGTCAATCGCAATTTCTCAGAAATTATTTTTGTTAGTTATCAATATTTACGATATTTTTGTTGTTTTTCTGACTTTACTCTACTGGAAATAATAAACATGATGAGTTTAGGTGATAACTGCAGTTCTTGGGCATCTGAAGTGAATCCAATGGGAAAATTCCTTTTGGATATAGGTACTCTATATAATCACATTTATTCAGCTTATAGTAGCAATAAAGTTAAGAATGAGTATTATTGTTCAAGTATTCTTAGTTACTTTAACTCGACTAGAAGATCAGAACTATAATATATCGTTATGTCAAACGCAAACAAAACTTTAATTTGTAAAATAGATTAATATTGTATCCGTGTATTTTGGTAACACTAATACGGTAATGATAAATTAATAAATGATACAACCGATATTAATTAATTGCACTTTAGTAATTGTATCCATTATTTATTACAAACGATTAACGGTAATGCATCTGATATAACTGTGATGAAGGTATCGCGTTACATGATCCACAAAGCTAGCTTTACGGGCACTATGTAATTAATCGGCCGTATCATGCTGTAATACATGGAACTATTAATTTATTAAATAATGATGTTATTATTTTCACTCTGTACTATACTCGGACAGTGCACGTGGATTTTCATGGGATAGAAAAAAAAAGTGAAATCTGAAATTATGAATTTAATTTCGAATTAGTAGTTTATCATCAGGGAATCTTAGTGGGGATTTAGTAGTTATGTAATGATTCATGTACAATACACTATTTTTAATTATGCCCTTGGTAGGTTTATATTAATATGCTGTGATTTAAAATAATACGAATGATTTCCTTTTCAGTAACTACGTAATGGTTCAAGCTCTCGCCCATGATGGACACGAGGTAAAAATATTTATTGATTATACACACTTTATTGTATTATTATTAATAATAAAGATAAAAATGAAGATAAATAAATATATATTTGTTTACAGTATAATATCACAAGAAATGGAAGTTTTATCACCTGTAATTATTCTTGTTCTTATTTATCTGACTATCATATCATACTTGATTGAAAAAAATACTAAATAGCACAGAGAGAGAGCGCACACAAATAATACAAATATATCAACATGAAACAGTCCTTAATTTCTACAAAAACCGTTAAAAAAATCCATATCTTATCCAACGCAATTTTGATTTGAAATCTTAAAAATTCCATAATGGTTTATAAAATAGTAATTCACGAAATATTACGATACTTTAAATGGTGAATATTCTTAAACGGAATTTATTCATAAAAACGGCGCATGTTTAATTCCACGCCCGATGTATTTCGGATTTCCCCGTTAATTAATTAAAAACTCGGAAAATATCGCCAATAAATTGAATCTCATTCCGTAAAATTAATGTACCTGTAATCAAATAAATTTATGAACATTTATTCTATAGTACACAATACTTATATAATCACACTCATAACATCCACAAATATACATCATACAACATTCACGCATATTAAAATATAACACTCACACATACACGCTATACTGTCATCTTGCTATAGGAAACTGTGATCTTACTTAAGTTTGCTTGGCACAGGATCATTATAATAATGACTAAATTGGCCGTGATAGTATGGCTTTAAGCATCATGTATTTCGGTAAAACATTGATAGAGCCAAACCGCTTACAATTGATGTAGTTCTAAAGTACTTATTCATTCTTGACCGGCAATGGATTGTTGTAATGCTTTTGATGTTTCTAATGTCGATGGGTGTAAGTAACTACTTACCGTTAAGTGGATTATAAGTTAGTATGTCGGCGGTTTTCATAAAAAAATACTAACAGATTTTCAGTAGGAACCGCTATCTTGTTCATATTTCAATATAAATTAACGTTGAATGTAGCAATCGGATATGTTTTAAGTTAGTGTTATTATGACGTATACCGAAACAATATTATATTCGATATGTATGTATTAACATTCGCTTGACCTTTCAGATAGCAACGGGCACAGTGTCCCAACAACAGGGGTTACAAGACAAAGGATACGAAGAGTGGGCGGGTGAGATGATTGGCATGCGTGAAATTTTGCGACGATTCTCCAACGTCTCTCGCACAGAAATCGTCGGAGCTCGCGCCCCCTTCCTCAAACCCGGCAGAAACACGCAATTCAAGGTAATTTTATAAACAAATTTTTGTTTTATAGGGACTTCAAACTGGGGTTCCATGTGTCATGGATGACATGTAAGTCAAAAACAACCTAAAACTGAAAAACATGTGTATCTGGGAGATACAAACATATTTTTTCGAATGGACAGTTGCTATTGTGTTGGCTCTAGTTGTCTTTATACCAAAGTAGTAATCGTATTCTGGATTCTTTCCTATCATGACAACATTGATATCAATTGGACTACGAGGTAGCCTAAGTTATACGTATAATTATAAGGAATACGTATATTTTCTTCAGATATTAAATGCAACTTAGTGTTCTTTAAATAATATCATAAGCCCTGCATTAAATTACCTACACAATGTCTTAATTACTCTGACTGCATCTTTAAGCGATACTAACTGTCTATTGTCTCTTGGCTAAATATTTGGGATTTTGTCACGTGTTTATGCAACAACTATTAGTTCCTCGGATTTAATATACTTCGCGTGAAAATTTCTTCTACAGTTTTAGGTGAAATTTTGTTTAACATGAATTTTGGACCTCACTTTTACTAGATAAGGTTATGATATCTTTATCTCTGATAAAACATGGCAATATTCAATGTACAATAGGAAAGGAGGTGTTCAGAGATTCCTTTGAAAGATCTAACGATCAGCAATTATGCTTTAGGTTATGAACATTTCACGAGTCACGAAGAAGCTGAGAAAGATATTTGTAAGCGAAATCAAAGTTCTGTAATGATTCGCACCGAGGAGAGTTCGTAATTGCGCACGCTCTGATCCTTCAGCCAGGAATACGCTATTTACGAGAAAGTTATTGAGGTACTACCTCCATTATGTTTATTCGAGAAGTTTGATTAGGTATTTTCAGAGAACAACACTCGTATCTAAGGGTTTCCATTGATTTATCGTATACAGTCAACTTTAAACTGGTTTCGTGAAATACAAATTATTCAATGAAACTATCTTTATTGTTATATATAACAGTCGGAATGTTTGTTAGTGATCGTTATTAGGAATCGAGTGACATTGAATTAGTTATGAACTAATAAACAATTTCCATATTTATTAGATGGAATTATTCAAAGGATCAAAGCTCTGGGATTTTCAAGAAAAAGTATTTGTTCATTCACATAAGCTGGGCCAGGTTGTAATCTGTAAAAAGTTTTGTATTTTTTTACTCGATAGTTAATACGCCTGAGATTTTAAGATAATGATAATAAAACGTGTATTTTGATTTTTCTATTGACTGTTTCTAAAAACTAATTTGAATTACGATTGAAATGTGGATTTTTTCCAGGTGTTGGAAGACTTCGGTTACATATATGACAGTTCTGTCGGCGTTCCTCCGCTACCAATCCCTATCTGGCCTTATACTCTGGACTACAAGATTCCTCACGAGTGCAAATCTGGCACTTGTCCTACTAAATCGTTCCCAGGTATACTATTATCGATGAATATTTTTTTAAGTTTCTAACAAATAAAATAAAAAAATGTTTGGACAAATAATGGACAAAATTTGGTACATAGATCAAAAAAAATTATAAACAATTTAAATCTTTAAAACTTGAATCTTTTTAATCGAAACAAATTTAAAAACAATTAAACTTACATGCAATATAAACATGGATACAGTTTTTCACAAAGACAATCTTAAAAAAAAATCCCTGACTGTTACAAAATTACGTGTAGTCTAAGGCACTTTGCGCATTAACCATGTTAGGCCGAAGATGCTCGGTATTCCTATGAGTCCAGCGTGTGACGGATCTTGTTGAAGGCTTGGAATACTTGGCCCCATAGTTGGCCCTTATTGCCTCGGGACAGTTTGCAAAATCGCATTTCTGGTTTCAGTTCTGTGAAATTGTATACGGGTTATGCGCTCGTGATATTTAATATATTGGTGGTCTATTAGTGCCTACTGATATCACATTGAATCAAGTTTCAACAGAATCGAAGGAACTTAATAAATTACTTTAAACTTGTTATTAGTTAATAAAATACTTTCAAAAGATTTCCTATATTTTATATTATATTACAATTAATTTGAATTCGTATAAAACCACAAACTATTCAGTATTAAGTTCTTGGTTAAAAATTTTGTTGCGATTTTTTTTTTTCATTTCATCATAAGTATTCTACAGAACTATATCTCGTTCAGCCACTGCTTAGGTATTAAGATAAAAAAAGCAAGGAAGAAACAATTGTTTACTAATGAGAGAGACTATTAAACAGTTTTTTTAAGTTTTATGGGTATATGGATCACCATAGAACCACTGATGACAAATGTTACTTAGTTTTGGACAGTCGTACATTTAAATGAACATGTAAGGCAACCAAAAATTAGATTTCGTTAAAAAATATTTATAAAACAAATAAAAAAAATTGTGGACTTAATTTAACTGTTTTGTAATAATTGTAACCGGCATTTTCGTTATCAAGACAACATTCAGACGAAGGATGTGACAATCAGCTGTTGAAATGTAACATCCGCCATTTGTAATTTTATTATGTCTTAGCCACGAAACAGTCGCCAAGTTATAGGCGTTACAAAGATCATGTCAATCTCAATTCGTATAAAAATTCAAATTATATCGCTGCAATGTGTAGCTTAATTTCGTAGTTCAATATATGTAGGTGACTCATACATTTGGGTTTGACGTTTGACGCTGATTATTGTTGCACAAAGCGAATTCGCTTTGAGCGTTGTGGTTCGTTTCTCTTGGATTATATAGGTTCGTTAGAAGCTTATGTTAGACAACCACGGAAAATAAAATAGGTACACATACATACCTACTAATAGCGACTTCGAAAAATAATGTTAGCAAATACAGAGCGCAATATCACGCATTGCTCTCCAAATTAGGACAACGTATTTATGGTTATATAGCATTATAATAATATCATTTTATCTTCTAATGTTGGCATATTATACCGCAGACAGCTTAGAATGTTCATCTGCCAAAAGCGAGCTTGTTGAATTTCCTCACTATTTTGGCAACATTATGCCCTAGAATGCAAATGTGTCTACCAATTCGGATAACTGTAGATCCACTAAATTCCCTTTGTGCCAACATTTTGCTCCTGGAAACAGGTATCATAATAATGGCTATGAGTGTTTGGAACATTTTCGAACCGATAAAATTAAATTATTGCCAAATTGAGTACATACCAAAATGAAAATATTATTATCATCAATTGATGATCCGTGTGGCGCAATGGTTATTATACCGGACCCAAATTAAATGGCCTTAGGTTCGACTCCCAGTGAAGTAGAAATTTGAATGATGCGTTTGAATTTCCATTCTCGGTTGTACTGGATGTGTCTTTGGATGGTGAACACGGCAACCACGATTGAAAAAAAAAGGATTATGAGTTTATAGCGTAATTTATTTATTTAATATTCTTCTCTAAGCAATGGTATTTGCTTTTAATTAACATTATTTCATTAATTTCAGGTCTATGGGAAGTACCGTTCAACGCCCACTACGTGGCTTCGTTCGAGGGAGGACACTGCCCATACTTGGACCAGTGTGTACTACACAACCATGATTCTGATGATGTAAATATCCTAATATGTTTATTATCATTTATACATGTACATATAAGTTCAAAATATTTTAGGATTTTTTCAAAGGTTTTTAGGTGATTCGGGATCAAATACTGCGCATGTAGATTAATTTTGATCTTCTGTGAGTACGTAACAACCCAGCCAGGGAGAACTTAGTCCTAATTGCGATCTAATAGAGATTTATAAACCAATAAAACTTACTAGAATACTAATTATTTATATAATCTGTAACTTGTAGGGATTTTGGGGACAATATACTGTTATTATTATATTATTAGTTAATGAATTAAATGAAGAATATAACATTCATATGTGTAGTACACATATATGTGTGTATACGATTCCAACACTTTATTTTATATAGGGTCATGAAATCAATACTTAACGGTAGTAAAAGTTTGAAAGCAAAAATTAAACCATTAAAAAGTTTTTTTGAGCAATCTAGTCACACCAAATCAGTGTAAACAACCAAAATAAAAGATCTATTCTTGTAACGCTTGGAGCATGGACTTAATCATAAAAAGTAATTACGCAGGATCCAATCCCACTTCTGCAATAAAAGGGTTACTTTTATTTTTCAGATATTCAAATTTGTATAACGATAGGGTTTTATTCTTTCTAGCTTTACCCATTTACAATGTTAATGGTATATTAGCGGTGTAATGGACGTTCTTTTTAGAGTCCAAGTCAATATCCGCTCTTCAAGGTATTCTGACCATTAGAAGTGGCAATGTCGCTGGGTTCTTCTGGTTGTCACTTTGTTCTAATGTCACCTGACCATCAGAAGTGGCAATGGTGCTAGGTTCCTCTGTATAGGTGTCACTTTGTTATAGTGTCACGTTACTTTATGCAGATAAACCGCTACCTTACCGCTATACTAGGGTGAAAATATCTGTTGTACGCCAACGATATATTTATTATGTAGAATTTTTCTGGGATCCTACTATTCAACTTGGTCCCCACGGTGCTTGTCAAGATGGGAAGTCTTTATCTGGTTGGTTAGCAACTATTCTCCTTTAAAAATGAATGTTTTTATAAGGGGATTTACCTTCGTATTCACAAACAAGGTTATGAATATAAAGGATTAATTGTGGAACTCCATAATTTATCGTCTGATTTAAAAAAAATATATATATTAGAATTAGCAATACTTATTAAAATGGAATTCCAAAAATGATCGACATTATCTTCTCCAAATATGATCATAAGAAGAGGAAAAATGAGTAAATTGGACCATTGAATTCCCAAAAGGCTTTTGACCTAGTTCAATATTGGAAAATCAGTTTATCGGTATGATCGCCACAAGTCTCTTATTACGACAACGCAATTATCGTTCATTATCTTGTTTACACAAGAAGTTTAAATAAAAGTCGGTAATTCCAAATTGAAATGCTGCCCAATATGAAGCCGGATAATGCGGTGTATCTGCAGCTTAATTTATAATTCTTGTTGAATTATAAAATATTATTGTTTATTTTTGTGGCAGTAATAGCATAGTGGTTGGAACGCTGATCTCCCTAATGGTGTTTGAAGTTAGAATTCGAGAACGAAAGATTGTTTATTCTCTATGATCACAGTGGTTTCTTTTAATTTCAGTTCTAAAATGTATTTAATTGAGAAATTGAAATTCTCTTAAGAATTCGAAATCGGTGAGTTGTACCGAAGACCGTCATAGTTCATACTTTAAAGTTCTCGTTGTTTTTTATATAATTAAGTCGCTTAAAGTTTTGTTTTATTTCTGGTGTTCTTTACCTATAGCACCTATATTTCTATTGTGTACTGTAAGTTCTCTGTCTACGTCATTTCTATCGATCATTCACGTTTATTATTACCTAGTAATAATATTATACTACTAATAATTTCTTTTTTGTTTCGTGTTTGTTCTTGTCTTGTCTTAGGTCATAATGAATCGCTTTTACTTTCAAGGCCATCTTTAGAATCAGTCTTTAGTTATTCATTTGTGTCCCTAAGATTAAACGCTGTAGGTAACTTTATATTTTTTGTCTGAAAGGCTTAAGAAAAAGCAATGGTAAGTGGTCTCGTTTGGTTATGAGCAACACCATAGGAGTTACCAATGTTCCACCGGCAAGTACCTCATAATACAGTGTTTTGGGTAAACCTACGAAAAGAGTTGCTACCTCCGTACATGAATATTTTAATAAAATTGAATTAAGAAATTCTATTTATATTTGTACAGGTATTGGAGTGGCTGCAAGAAGATTTTAGCCGTTACTACGATCAGAACCGCGCGCCCTACATGATGCCTTTCCACACCAACTGGTTCCAGATTAAGGAGCTGGAACGTGGACTTCACAAGTTCTTACAATGGGCATCTAACTTGTATGTATATTCAAAAAACTGTTCCTTAATATTAACATTTATATTATTATTTTGAATTGAGACAAGTTTTGAATTAGGAGTGAATATTAAAAATCCTTACTTTCTCATTTACGTTATGCAACAAATTCTAAAATATCAATAATCTCTATAGATTAAGTGTTTGTCAATGAGTTTTTTTTTATCATAAAAGCTATGAACTCGTAGTCCCATTAGGATTCGTGGGTCTTATGGTGCTATAGACAGGAAATATAAACTCATCATTAAAATTTTCATCACATTGGGGATTGAACCCTCTCGTTGAATGGCCTTGCGGCATGGATACCATTGGAACACACGGTTCGTTAATATTAGAGTTGATACGATAAGGATTTATCATAACGATATTGTTATCATAATAATATTTCATGTAAAACAATGCAGTAATACCTGGTAAATATTGCAGTTTTAAGTTATTTTAAGCACATGTGGTCTTTGTAGAAGTTTAGAAATTTCTGCATCCCATTCGAACTAGAAAAATACACAAATGGAAAAGCAGTGGTTCCATTCTAATGGCGGTTTACTGCAAAGATTTCTCCTCTTAATTGAAGCGGCCGGAGTGCACTCCATCTCGATGTTACAGTACACATAAGTTGAGGTGAAATGTAAGGATTGACATTTATTACTTGACTTGAAAAAAGAAAGTATCTTTCATAAAATTGCAGTTCTCGTATTCCACAATACATCTAGTTTAATGTACAAACAACAGAAGAAACCCTACTCAAGTATAATTAAACTTTAATTACTTGCTTGAAATATCTTTCTAAAATCGTATCTCTTTTGTTTACAAGTTATATTAACTTCTATATTAATTGCATAACAGTAAAATAATTAAATATCAGTCTAATTACCAGATCACAGGAGCGATGGTGAAACTGCGAAGGACACAAAAGCTACATAATGACTTTGCTTAACAGCTAAATACCTTGGAAACTTCCTTAAGTTTTACCTCGTTTGAGTGATGTTGTTATGAGTTGTTATAGAGGGTGTCCTGTAGATAAAATGTCAGTAAAATGTTTTATTTTACTATTTTTTTACTTCTTTATTCATTATTAACGGGTTGTCAGTAGTTTCGGCCGCAGAGGAAATGGAGATTTCAAAAAAAATATCACATTATATTTAATTGATTAATTTCACTTTAACGACAAATACTTACATTGAATTATCTCAGAAGATCTCATTTCCTGTATGATGTTATAATCCAGAACCTACGACTACGATAATAAATATCCTATATACAAATCGTTAATTTTATTCGATTGTAATAAAAAAAACATAATTAGTTATCTGTTGAACCTAGCAACGGCAGAAAGTGATCACAAACCGCTGCAATGAATATCTAAACATCACCAAAGTATTGGTTCCCGAAACATAAGCAGCGCACGATAATATATTCATGATTTAGCTATGTACGCGCAAATTACATATCGTTGCTCGCTCAAAATTGTTTGATAATAACCTTACGAAATAGCTTCGGCCAAATTTGGTTTAACAGGCCAGTTGCTGGGGCAATCTAAAATGATTTATTAGATTCAGCGTTAATACCGGGTACTGCAGCGAGCTATCCGAGTTTATTCATGTCGTTATTGTTTTATTTCCGCATCCAGTGACCCGACATAATAATGTAAACAAGAGGAATACGGTACGAAGAATAACGATTCGATCGCTATATTTTATGAGGTACCTAATCTTTTTTTACCAATTGACTTTTTGATGTGTTTTATTGCCATCGAAAACCTGAACGTATCCGTTATATAGATTGTGGTCGAGATCGGACTTTTCACGAGATGTTAAGTGCATAATTTTACATGGGAAATATTAAATTGGTCCACATACATTTATGACGCTGTAATGCAATTTTCGCCGTTAATTATCACTTTTTGAAGTACAATGCCCGTATATTGCAGTGCGGGTTAATTTTAAGCTGCGGTTAAATACGTCGTTTTATCGTCTGTTGAGATATAACTTGGTTTTTTATTTTTATTTAATTATGATACAGGAAATATGTAATATACAAAGTTATATAACATTAATAGTTATTTGTTAACTAAGGAATACGCCAACTGCGAAACCTATTCCGTTTATAAGGTAAAGAGTTCTGGGTTTGATTATTATACGAAATTTACATAACAATAAAACAATATTTACATAACAATACAGGATATCCTACTGCGGGGGTATGAGTGTGTTAGCGTTTATGTAACCTTTCCAGTGTGTTTCCGTATATTCGTGTTTCTGAAGTTGTATAGTATTATTTATGAATAAGGGGGTAAGATTCATAATCTTTGTTAACTGTGAGAGTATCTTATTTACATTAAAATATGAATTAACTCATCAAATATGCACTGGAGCAGCGTGGTGGCTTATGTTCTAGATCTCCTCGGCTACGAGAACTGACTTGAGCACATGAAGCCATGTATTTACCGAAGGATATTATTTTTTTATCATTATTTAAGCTATATAACTGCCTCGATTGTTACTTTCATAGTAACGAAGACAACAAACTACTTTAAGTAGGAGGACTTTAGATAAGTTAGCCGTTTCATTAAAACTTATAGTAGGAGCAGCAATTTTAATGTATTCAAATTAGACTTCACAGACTCCGTCTAATTAAAGCGTCTTCTGTAATAATATCAGAATAAGTAATTAGATTTTACTTATATTTAAAATATAAAGAGCTTTGTACATGAGATGTAAAACAATGTTTTTATTTATTTTGTGTGTATTTTATCTAATATTCAATATATAAGAACAAGGTTTTTATGCACAAATAAATATTATGTTCGGGCATTATAGAATCTTTGATATTTCAAGCACCTAATTAGATTAAATCCCTCATTTTGTTTATTAAATGATTCATGGTGATCTGACAATGGCCTGATTCTTATGGCCACATCCTGGGTATACCAGATATGAGTAATACCAGAATTAGACATAAAAATATTTGTTAAATGTTAATTGATATCTGTCTATACATCCGTTTGTTAGGTTTCATTAAGATGATTTTTATTACATTTCGATTACAAAGTTGTGCCATTACTACTTTCATTGAAATGTTAACTGTCAAAAGAAAGGGTAAAACAGAACGCACAGCTTGGTCGTACGTACGTTAATAACCAAACATGACGTTAAACGCTAAAAGCCGCACAATTCAATTCCAGGCCGGACGTGTGGTTTGTCACGGTGACACAAGCTCTGACGTGGATGACAGATCCGCGGGCGGCGAAGGCTCTGAACAATTACGAAGCGTGGCGATGTGACAAGAAGGACTTACCGGGCGCACCGTGCAATCTACCCAACAAGTGCGCTCTGTCCTTCAAACATCCTGACAATAACTTCACTGACACTCGCTACATGGAGACTTGTAGCGAATGCCCTAATCAGTAAGTCGTTTCTTTTCATAACTACGGATGAAGATTGAGATAAATGTTTCAGAAGTTTTTATAAAGTGCTAATAACTGCTACTAGAAATTGGCATGTGTTCTCATCCCCGTCTTTTGTCATTTTGTTAGAATTATTGAGGCATTTTTATTGAGGGATCGTTGTGAAAGTACTAGAGAAACAACGCCACTTATTATTATGTGTTTTGTGAGAACGCACGCTTAAACACATGACTCTCGAGTTTGTAATTAGAGTAGTGCACAGGTACTCATATTCTTCAGGTTTATAGGACTTCATCTCGTAAAGCTTTGACAACACAGTAATACGTATTAATTAAAAAATATTACCTATTGATGTTATTTAAAAATAAATTAGAAGTAAAATAAAAATACCATTTCTTTAACGTAAATAATTTATAGGCTCCTATACCGCTAATTAATATGCTTTAAAACATATTTTTACTATTCTTTGAATAACATTTGATATTTTGCTATAAAATTATCGATAGCTCCAATTTAATGCTTTAATTATGAAAGGTTTTATTCGTTACATAATAAAAGTATTTATTCTAAAGCGAGGTTTTATTAAACTCTAATATCATTATAACATACAGATAACGATATTAATATGAATAATTACGCAGGTACCCATGGCTGGGAGATTCCGGTGGCACAGGCATCCCAGGCAAGGATAACTACATTCCAGACAACCTGAGGAAGAAGTAGTACTTATTTCATTACATACGTTAACATGTTTGTAATCACATTATAATTTATTCAGAATCGTTAGTAACGTTTTGTAAAATTGATATCTTTGCCATATTTTTATACTCATGTACGTGTAAATTGTGCCTGATTTGATATACTCTGAATAAATTATGATGTACATTTGTATATAATGTAATTAAATACATTACTTTATATAGCAGTGACTAGTCATTGCGTTTAAAAGGTGACATTCAATTTTTAGTTACAATCTAAGATTTATTTAGCGATGGAGACTTAAGATTACGGTTATGGCGAAAAAGATATATATTATCAACGATTTCTTTGTTAAACTTTATTTATTGAGCTTATTGTTTATTCAATTAGCTCATAATAAATGTATGTATTACAATTTTATTGGACTAAGAAATGTAACGAACGAGTTATGATCTGTGTTTGTAGTATATTTTATTATCATAATATATATTTTTGTAAACTTTGCCATGACGAACTCTTTTCTAAATATTTTTTTATTATTAATTTTGAAATACTCATAGGTACCTACACTTTATTCGAGAGGAGCGAGTTCATTCGCATTGAATTCGTAGTTATAAAGTACAATAATAATTATAATTCAAATTTCGAATGTTGGTGCTTATTGTTAACCAATAAATAAAAATTTTAAACAGTAAAGTATTTTTATTTATTAAAAATATATTGTATATTTCTAACGATACGAAATTTAAATAAAATATGGCTTAAACTGTAAGCTCTAACTGTCTTAGGCTTCTTTTTGTATTTGTTGTTACTTTTAATAATTCGTTAGTCGTATCTCGTAAATGTCCGTGCCACATAAACGTGCTGATTCGTTAAAAATTACACCACTAAGATGAGGCCAACAATTTAGCACGCTAATTAACGCGTTAATTGGCAGAAAAAAGTAATGAGTAATAAAATTCTAATGGAATTCCATTAATGTAGCCAGGCATTTACCGTGTGAATTTAGCACGTTACTTAAGGCCTATTCGGGCATTGTCGTTGCCATTAACATTAACGCAGGTATGGCAGGGTCGTTATAGATGTCATATCTTATGTTTGGGCCATTTACCTAATGAAGATTTTGAAAAGTTAATTAAGGTACTTTTGGGCGCAACACTACCTAATATTAACGCAGATATGGTTACACAGTGACAAATCATTTGGAAACAAAATATAAATTAAAATATTTCTTTAAGCATCGCACTCATGTTTATAAAATACGACGGGGTAAATGTCAACCTTTTCAGAATTCATTAGTTAGGTAGAGTTATTGTCTATTATTTTCTACTTAGGTACTATCTCTTTGACGACTTGCACAGCGAATATGATAATGCAAAGGAAAGCAGGTAACTACAAAGGACTTTATCTCTAAAGAAGATTACAACAGTCTTGAGGAAACGACAAGTTTTCCGCACAAAGAACACGGACAAGACTGCATAAGATAAAATATTAAAATATTTATGGAGTATACAATGACTGTACAATCTTCATATTTTTATTTACGTTTAAACGCTGTTTGTTTCCGTTGGTAACAGTTTAACCACAAAACAGAGATACCTACAGTTGCGGTGTAACTTTCAACGAATGACTGATCGATTTAGGTTGTATTCACGTGAAACATTTGTTTTGTTGAGTCAGTTCTTAGCTACGACGGTACTCGATAGATGGCGTTGTTTTAAATTTATTAACAAATAAGGAGTGCCATACATAACCGCTGCATAACCTGGAAGTTTTGATTCTTACATGAAACATTTTGGTAGAACATACGGGTTCACATTTTGTTTATCTGAGACGTGTCTTAATAGGTCTTAGGGATGGTTTTGAAGGAAGTTAGTAATTTGAACAGGTAGGTAATAACTATCGTACTATTATGTATGTTACATATGGTGGTAAACAGGGAGGTAGAAACCTTCAGCGGAGGGGATTTAGTGACAAGGTTTTTTTCTGTGAATCAAGGATAATATACAAGTGCATTAAACACATGGGGCCAAAAGTCAGGATCGGTAAAATAGTCCCTAGAGGGCTCTTTGTCTCTTTTTAATATTAGGTGAAAATTCTGTATTCTACAAGCAAGCGTATAGAAAAGGGACAGAGGTCTTGGAGAGAGAATTTTAACACTGCATTGCATCAAAATATGAGATTAATTAAAATTTTGATGTTCTTCATGTTTTTTGATACTCTGATTTCCTTAAATGTAGTATGATTATAATGACAATATAAAGTTTGTTTGAACTCAAACAACGATGAAACTTTTTAGTCTCATAGTGCCGTATTTACAGGCGATAATAAGATTGCAGTTAGATTTGTACGACTACAATAGAAGGTCAAAAACATTTCTTCCTTTTAATAAGATGACCATTTCATTAAAGTAATTAGGTTTAACGAAATGAAATTCAATTTACCATTCGGTTCAAATAAGCGGGCCGTCGTCAAATATGAATGGAATATTTTGAACAATTGTTTTATATAACCGAGCGACAGTATGCGTCTCAGATCCGACGTCGGAGATTTAATTTGAGATTGCGCCGGAATGGCTGCTCGGAACTTTCTCCATATTCGCGTGCATTAGCTGCTGTTACTGGCAGTTTTTGTTATGTACTACATATTAGGCAGTGTACCACCTCGTTCCATGGCTGTTCAGTCCCGTATCTTTGCTTGAAATCATTCTTGGTCGTATTAGATTATTTTAGACGTTGTTTAGCTCGTGTAAATAATAATTAACTTTTGATATAACAATCCCATGCGAAATAATAATATGATACTATTATTATATGGCGTTTTATATTTCTTAATGTTCACACTATTTACAGTTAGAAGAATCCACTTATCGTTCTGGAAAATTGTATAGTTATCGACTAAGTTTATAAAAGAGGCGATCGTATGTCCTCGGCGGTAGCAACGCATCTGTGATAAACTTCGACCAAGAATTGGTAACTGGACGATTACTTACATGTACTATACTAATAGGAATAACTTACACTAACAGTCCTATATTCAAAAGTCCTCGTACATATTCTTTACTCAGTACCAAACGTTTAGCTGGCTCAGGAAGCGGGTAATTTGACTCTAACCAATCATTCCCAATTTCTTTCTTTCTTCATTTTACTCTAGCACTTTGTCAATGTCACAAATATGTATACCCATGTCAAATCGCAGCTTTTTGGTATTAATGGTATCTGTTATGCTACGGACGGACGGACATGATGAAACTATAAGGGTTCAGATTTGATTACGAAACCTAATAAACAAGTTTCTCTTTGTTATGTTACAATGTTACAACATGATTAAACCACTCAACGATGATTGAATCCAATAAGCACGTATCTAAACAAACAAATATCAAACATAAAACCAGGTACGCGAAAAGTACCTAGTACCTAATAAGGTCCAACCTCAAAGGGTATTTTCACCGAGTGGCGCACATACTCGTAACAGTCCCCGAAGTATGCAAGGGAGCTCCATAAAATATAATAAGACTATTACTCGCATGATGAAAACGGGTCAACGCGTACCGTTACGAACAACCTACTTATACGGTTATGGTTCTAAACACGTTTATGTCTTCGCTTCTTGTTCGTTAATTTCATACGAGCAAGTTTAAGGTATTATTGTTAGTAAGCCATAATTTAGGTTTACAATCACTGGTCGTGTGTTACGGTCGCTTCATTACTGCGTTTGATAACCGTATAAAGGGTTGGGGGAGACACGAGGAAAATAAAACGATATCTCTGAGTTACATAACTGTACAGTTTGTTTACCCTGGGTCAGTATCACATGTATAATATGGAGAAACGTCGCAAATATGTTATCGGATTGACTACATTAAGTGGCTTCAATAACAAGTTAATCAGAAATTATCCGAACGAGTCCGTTCATTATTTTCTCTTATCAACGAACGTACAAAGATAAAAGCTCCGACTTATTCTTGCAGATGACATTTTTATGTCGCCAGAATAGGGAAATAACGAAGTCATAAATGAGACTTGGACGATAAACAAACTGTAGCCTTCGAGATAAGTCTGTTCTGTACGAATTAATAGGACGACGGGAACCGAATAACAGCTTTGCGCAGCTAATAGCTGATGTGCGTATGTAACTAGAAATGTAAGGATGTGTTTGGAAATTCCTGTTGGTTTCTTATTGAATGGAATATTATGGAGATCTAATGTCGTCAATGTTTTGGAAATTATTCTGTAGAAATTTTGATAACCAAATCAGTTGCTCAAGTAGGTAAGTCAATTATTATAAATTATGCCTAGGGTTGCCACCCGTACTTTGTAATCAAGTTTTTTACGTTAATAAATTATATTCGATAATTTGTGATATCAATAGAGTACGCGAGAATATTTTAGTGTGGATGGTTTGATTGGTCTGAGGTGCTCTGAGGTTGCTGAATATTATAATTTTTAGGAATATACAAACTGTAAAGATGTTATGGAATCGTTTAATAGTGATAATAATAGGATAAAACTTGTAAAAATAATAACATATATGTTTTAAGCGTATAACGTAACTAAATTGTAATTTATAATAATGATACAAAATACTTTTTTGTTATTTTTAATAATCAATGTACCTTAGCTGTTAGAGAAAAAGTTGGCAGCCCTAATTATGCCTGGTTTGATTGCGTGATTGTTAACGTAACAGATAATTGAAACTTTATCTGACCACAGGCATCACGTACATAACTTTAATTTGACTCATCGGATACGGATATTAACGTGACTAAAGGAAAGTTTCTCTACGTTGTCAATTAAGTCATTGGAATGGGTTTTTAAACCATTAGAATGATTTATTTATTACTTTGTCATGACCTCATGGATATTTCTAATCACACTTTTTTCTATAAACAATTTATCAGTCTGTTTCGACATATTGTTACTCAAATATTTGGAAACTCTAAGAAATGTAATAAGCGAACATTCATATTAATTACAAGCTGTGCCCGCGTCTTCGTTCGCGTGGAATTAATCAAAAGTGTTTTACTTTATTTTGTTTTAGTAGCCTAAGTTACTCATTATTACATCAGCAAACTGTCATTAAAGCCAGAGATTAGCCAGAACAAACAGACAGATAGACAAAAATTGTAAAACATGTTATTTTGGTTTATGTACCGTATGTATATTCATATGAATATATCATCATATCATATGGGTGTAGTAAAAAGCGGTTATTTCAATATTACAAACAGACACTCCAATTTCATTTATATGTATAGATAATGTAAATTTATAGGCCTAAAAACGTGAGAGTGTAAGCACTTCCGTCACACCAGCTGTTATAATTATATAGAAGCATAAAATATTCCGAAATTTGGTTTGGCCACTAACGTCTGCACCGGTCTCCAATGCAGTAGAGGCGTAATACTTTCCAGTTCTCCTTAATTACGTCAGAAACTTGGGCTCTACTGTAAGTGGCTAAAGTGTTGAACCCGACGGCGAAGGCTTAAAAACTTTCAAGCCGAAATCTTATATTTATGTACCTCCAAAAATAACACACAATACATAACTTTTAAACTAATCTTTTTCAAAAGACGTTGTATAACTTTGCTTTCTATTTGCTCTTTCTCTGTAGTCGTTCACTGTTAGAAGACTGGTGATCTTAGTATTGACATAGGTGAAGATGGGTCGTTACTATTAATGAACTATAGCTCCGGCGATGTATCTCCATCGAGTTCTGTTATTGCGCTGCGAGTACATTTGCTACTCAATAATAATTATAATTGAATTTGATTATCTTCCAATTACTAACCTAGGCCTTAAAAAAAGTAATTATCTACTAATTTTACGTCCTTGTTACATTTAGTTAATTAATAAGCTTGTTAAGGTCACAGACGGGCAACGTTATTAAAGTAATTAGACATTAATTTTCTTGTATAAAATTCCTAAAACACTTAATCACAAGAAAGCAATAATCTTTTGCTTTGTCAGTGTTTTATGTGAAATTAAATGAAATAAGAATTTAATTAACCGTCGTGTCATTTTGAATTGAAAAGAATTATGCCCTAGCGAACACCATTCTTATTAATTGTGGCGCTCGCAGCAGGTTACCTTCTTCAGGACAAAGGCCCTATTTCCCAGTTAATTTCTCGATTCTTCCGCTTCGTGTAAAACTATACCAACTTTCTGTTCATTTCAGAACGTTTTGACATAAAGTTGGTTTAATCGCCGAGTTCCAGAATAAATTATACCTCTTACTTGTACTCAATATTTCAAGTAATTGCGTTGTAAATATGGACAACTCTATATATAGTTTGATAAATAACATACTTAACTGGTTTATAATATAATATGGTTTATAATATAATAAAAGTGTTGAATTTTGAATGAAATCCCCATATCCCCATATTCATAAAAACATTCTATGAGGCCTCAGAGTAAATAGTATTCCCATTTACTCACCCTAGTTTCTTAAACAATGCCAAAGACAAAGATGAGAATATGAACAATGGATATTTTCTTTTCATATCACTATGAGACCTCATAGTATCGTTTGTAAATTTGGAGGTAATTTCCATATTATAATGAGATTATTGAATAATAGCAGTAACAATATAGTAACTATTCTTATTGGTTATTTCCTTACGTGCTACCGGTTTATAATCATATAATATATGTTTTATGAACTGGTGTTTTTTTAAATATTACATAATTTATAATTTATTTAGGGTTATCAAAAATCCAACAAGTTTGATATACTTGTACCCTAAAGTACAGGTCAAAAAGAAAAGATAAAAAATCTTTATATCAATTTAACACATGCTGTCTGATTATTGCTGCCATCCATTCTGATATATGGGGACTGTCAACGTCATTGAGCCCCTTGTTCTGATGTCCCGACGAACATACAATGTTAATATCTTACCAATTCAATGAAATTCATATCGAACGCCTTCATAAATGGCGGGCGAGGGCTACTGACGGAAAATTGTCGTTCTTATTAATGAATGATTTCCATAAAATTATTGAAAAATGTTAAAGGGAATTTTATCTGATTTGTAAAAAATCACAACGTTACGAAAGTATTTCGTCATATTTGAGTTTCTGTTTCGCCTAATAAATAAGGACTTTTATGAACAGTAGTAGGTACGTACTGTGAAAGCATACAAGACCCTAGAATGGGAAAAGGGGTAGGGTTTATGAAATTTGCATACTTTGTACTTTTCGTGGTAAAACATCCTGATTTCACCTCAACAAAACATTTTGTAGACACGTGACAACCCTATGCTTGATGGTCACAAACTATTCACAAAAGTATTGGTAAGTATGACGTTAATTTGTTTGTAGTTTAAATTATACATGCTCTATTTAAATCAAATGCGGCGGATCAGTTCCATAACCCTTATATTTCTTATTCTCAAACTCGTTAGCTTTGAGCTTCTCGGAAATAGGAATTTGGCTGAGATTCGTATTTTTGTCGAGACAAATAACATGTACCATCGATAAGAGGTTGTCGACGGCTCGTCTGTCTACG
>DWPA01000185.1:0-30861 GCA_018251375.1 Calpodes ethlius
GTTACATTTAGACTACAGGGATTCGCCAACGCTCGGTTCTCCGAAGAATTCCAAGACCGACATCCGCAGCGTGGACTCCTTGCCGATGGACTCTCCACAACTATCTAGGAACGACATGAGGAGCGATTCGGATTGTAGAAGCTTAGACTCTCCGAAAGTTAAGACCGATTATTACAGGGAAGCGGCCTTGGAGTCTCCCAAGCTAGTGGCGGGGCTGAGGAACTTGCATTTAGACGAGAGCAGCCAAATGGACGAGAGCGGATATTACAGCCCCGGTAAAACACATTTTTTATTTATTCTTTACATTGCTAATATTGCACGGCTTCTTAAGCCGATTAAATGTTTATCTATAATGTTGCCTTCATCATATTAAACTTGTGCAATCCTGAAGGAAAACGGAACGAGGTTGGAGAAAAAGACTTAAATATTTAGTAGATTTTTTGTATAATACAAAAAATTATTTAAGGGAGAAGGCAGCAAGCAGGCGGTAACGACCAGCCGTTCGACACCTACGACGCGGCAGGAGTGGACGCCAGCAGCGAGACCACGCCGGAGCCGGTGTGTAAGTCAGTATCATTCTTACACGAAATAAAAACTATTAACTTACTTTAATTTTATTATATTCAGTTGTATGTGTCGACGTTTCTGTTAAAAGTTAAGGATAAAGTCAGCCTCCATTTAGAAGACTATTTGGGTAAATTTAACGACTGAAAATATCGGTGAAAAACCATGACGCTCCTTCATGTCGAAGATTAGAATAACATAAGGGCCAGATAGATGTCGGAGGAAGTACTGGAGCTGGAGGCCTCCCGAGCTATCGAAGGCGGATATAACAACGTGTATCGCGGCGTACCTATGCAATCCTTAATGAGCGAGCTTTGTGTGTAGCAAAATTTTGTCAGTCATCATCTTCACACGACGATCAACAGATGACGTACACAGTACGCATAATACGTCCTGGATCTTCCGTCATAAGAGTGTCGTCACGGCAGCATTGTTACGATATAATAATATCGTTACACGATGACGCGAATGTACAATACGACGTAAACTTCTTTGTTCCGCTCGTAGTACGTCGTGCACGTGGTGCGGGCGACGCGTGCGGGCCGCGGCGCTCGAGGCGCACTACTGGCGGCGCTGCGTGCTGCTGGCGCGCTGTCCGCACTGCCGCCTCGCGCTAGAGGCCAGGGCGCTGCACGCGCACCTGCTGGGTGAGTAATCGAGTACCCTACACCTGTATATACTGATCCATAACCTTCGCGGAAAAATCTTAGTAGGTCGAGACTGCGAGTAGGTCCTGCTCGTTATTTCAAAGCCCACACAAAAGGTAATCGTAAAAAAAATGTATGGAACATTGGCGAGTTACCACTTACAATTTTGAAAGTTCGATTACTGAATACTAAAAATATGTTGTCCCAAATTTAAATCCCTATACATTTTTATTTATCAACATTATAAAATTAACTTCAATTATCTGTTAATTACCAAAATGGAAGTCACAGGAAGAAAGAATGTAAAATCAGTTACATATGTACGAACTACCGATCACACGTATCCCACGCACAGTGAACTTTAACAAAATACAACGGTTGCTCCAACATAAAACTTGGACTGCTATCACGGAAAAAAACGGCGCTACATGTGAATAGAATACATAAACAAATCGACGAATCACATACGAGGAGATTCAAGCGCAAGCTGTGGGTTGTAGCTCCACGCTGTACCCCAAAACGTCACCGATGGTTAGAAGTAGGCGCGTGTGGTGTGATGTCATGATATGATCGATAAATTCAAAGCAGGTTTCCCATCTTGTTAGCGATCTCGTAACATACATGCAAAGTACTACCAAATGCTTACGCAAAGTTATGCTTTATTTGTGACGCCTCACGACGCATTACATGTTGACAAGTGACCGTGTGTTCATCGTGAAAAAAATATAGGTACGTCACAATAATTGCGGCCATGTATCGTTTCAGAGGAGTGCTCCCTGAGCGAAGGGCTGTGGAAGCCGTGCGCCAAGTGCGGCGCCGCGCTGCGCACGGACGACAGCGAGTACCACGTCAATTGCATTCGTAAGTACAAACATTATGCAAATGTTACTTCATTCTAGAACTATTGAAATGTTACATCCCCTTCAGTCGTCCGACAGTAGTCTAGTCATCCCGCGGTTCGCTGCAACCCCTAACTAAATATGATATGTAGTTCCAGCAAGAACGTTACGTTGGCGGTAATTGGTTTAATTTGTTTGTGCAGCTCTCGGCTTGGACGAATGGAAGTGCCCGTACTGCCTCACCAACGTGCTGGCGCGCGACCTGCCCTGGCAGCGCCACCTGATGCAGTGTCCGCGCAACCCGCGGCTTCAGCTCAACTGAATTCACGTGTTATCTGTTTTGCAACACGCATCGTATCCATGATCTGCTTAGAACTATATGTTTTTAGTTTTTCGGTTATCGGAGTATTTGCTTAGAGGACTACGCCATTTCATGTCATAGAAAGCTGACGTCAGAGTCACACATTCTGTTAAAAAAATCGTTTTGATTACTTATGTAATTCGTGTCACAGATATGAGTGTTTAGTAGTCGTCTTATAATAAGTTAACATTGTTGATTTCTCATTCTCTGTTATCGTAATCGACTTTATGTCGTAGCATAGACCACGTGTAGCCTGCGTGTCATATATAGATCTTAGAGGACGTCATTCGCTTGCTGAAAATTTAAATACTTAATTTTATGATATCCACGACCACCGGTGTAGTGTATTGAGATAGTTCGTGACGTATGTGAACGTAAGGAGGGTTTATGATATTCATTGTTCTGTTACTCGTGCATTCTGTGATTAGTGTAGTCCGAGCGACCCGAGTCCCGGCGACTGCGGCCGACCCAACCTGGACGCGAGGCTGCGCTCTCTGCGGGTCCGACGAAATGGCCGTCTAAGAACGGTGATGGATACACGTACAATGAAAATTAAAACTGAATAAATTACTGGAACGCAGCGTCGATAAATGTACCAAATTGATCTATGGAGTCCATAACGTTACGTTTACGAAATATATCTGTCCATCTTATTTCTTAAGGGGGAGTATTTTAAGATCACTCAGAAGTTTTTCTATTTATTTATGTTTACGTAATAAATCTCTTTATTCTTATAATTGACTATTTCGCGAAGTAGTCGAGCAGCCGGCGAGCGTCGCACGTCGGCGGAGCACTGCACCGCGAATTACAAAATAATAAGTAAAAAATATTTTTTAGCATTTCGGGAATAAGTATAATATCAATTTCGCAGTCAATTTTGGAATTGTCTCGTGTGAATGAAAACAAAGCACAGCTTTTAGTCCGTTCCTACCGTCCAGCCGCACCGCTGCTCCGTCTTAGACCACGCCTAACGACTTCTTCTGTATTCGTTAAGACTGTAAGATGCATTTATTTATCAAATATTTTGTCGTCGTGGAGTCGCCATTTGTTCCGTTAATATTTTAGCGTTTAGCTGATTTACAATACGAGTGTTTCGGTCGTAGCGCTTAATTATAGAAGTAGCTTGTTTATCTGTAGTTCGGTTGCAGTTGCAGTAGAGCATAGAGCGGAATCAATTTTACAGTGCAGTGGGTACCGGCGGCCCCGCCGGCAGTCCACCGCACGTCCTAGATGTTTTGTGTCTTAGGTGGCTTAGTCAAATGGATTTTATTTTAGTCGTAGGAATAGATTTATGTAGTGGGTATAGCGAGTCCGTCGGTGACGAATGACGCCCAAAAATAGACGTTACAAACAATAATTTACTTCGGCGACAGCAAGATGTACATACACTCCATTATAAATTATTTTTTAGTAAACTTAGAATATGAATTTCGTAGGTGACCGATTGCATCGATAGGATTTAGAAATATTTACTCAGGTACGCATACGATTGAACTAATAATTCTGTTCCATATACATGTCCAGTCGGTTTGGGGGCGTGTACCAAACCACAAAGTAGTGGTTCCCGTACACCCTGCACTCGTACATTTCGCTCGAGTACCCGATCGACTAGTTAGGTTAAATTTCAGTATTTTAGTTTGGCACCGCAATATGTTGATGAATGACCGTCACCACTCCCACGAGCTTCTCGCAAGGTACCTAGCGTACGCCCACTACGTAACATCACGTACTCGTAAGATTAGCGTAGCGTAGAATTAAGTAAATCCACATCACCCCTGTGATATCGGACCGAAGTATTTCAGTGAATCTGGCATGTTGATATGAGCGAGGTAAACAGTCGTCGGTAGCTGTAAGGTATTTAATCTAACTGTAATTGTAAATCTGTACGTAGTTCCGGGACGTATTTCGCATATTATACTTATTTATAGCAACTATCCTGACTTCGTTAGAACTTGGGCGTCTGCCTCAGCGAGCGTGTTCATAGTATGGTACCTGGTGTAGGTCGCGTTCAAATACATCCGCACCGACAGCGCCGTGCACCAACTATTTTTGTTAAATAATCTGATGTTGCCATAATATTTTTCGATTCCAAAAATTGATGATTTATGACACCGCTCACCACGTTCACGCGGAGCGAAGGGCGAGCCGGGTGCTATTCTGTTATATTGTGGAAATCTAATTTCGATGAAACGGTTGCGATAAACTTGGCTAGGAGATAAGGGTCGTATTTAAGTAGGTAGTATTAAAACTGTACGTAAGTATTTATAAAGCGACGATAAACTCCATTTGACTGATGTACCACATGCATATCTCGCGCGGACTGAAGCCGATGCCGATGACGCTTTTGTCACGCACCGACTAGCTAGCCCACGGGCTTCTGGCGCGCCCCGAGTCGCCGGAGCCTATATTTTTATATTTCCAATTGAACGACGTGCGGAATGACCAAACAGAAGTACCTCGTTTAAAATAATTTATTGAAGGTAACGTTGTAATTATTTTTATCTTAAATCAATGCTCGGGTCCGAGGTGCGGCACCACACTGTAACATTTATTCCACCTCGATAATATCGTGCCGCTCGGCGCGTCACCTCCTCGGACACGCTTTCACTCATCCATGAAACTGGCTCAAAATTACTTATGTAAGGCGGCAAGTATTATACTGAAAATTTGACTGATTCTTATACGAAGGGATTATACCTAATGCATATATTTCTATATATTTTCTTTAATAATTATATGATTTTGGATCGTTCCAAATGCATTTTTGATGGAGCAATCTAACGGCGTAATTTAATTACCTAAACGACGGTGGCGGAGCGCGAGCGCGGCGCCGGCGCTGCGGTCGCTCGCAATATTGTTATCTATTGTTGACTAATTATTAAACATGTACAGGTAGACCTTCGGTATGAGGCCGACCGGCGACCGGCGACCGCTCCCCGCGCGCCGCCCATCCTACGTTCGAGTTGCTCTCGCGATGACGTACTTTAATTCTCACCGAATACAACACTCCGTCGGTCGGCGCGAAAGTCGCGCACTACGTCATGGCTTCGGGTGTAACAAAGTTGCGCCTCCTTGACTAGCAAACGTACTGACGGGAGCGGTATTGCGAGTTAGCTGCAATTTAATTTAAGTATATACTTCGATCAAACGTCAGGCTCGCTGCAGAGTCTCGAGTCGGCCGATTTGTAACTTCTACATCGTTCAGAATATTTCCAATGAATTGTAGTTACTGGTTCACGCCTTCGACGCATCCCCGCGCTCCGGTTCGGAGTCGGTTCCTCGAAGTCCACTGCGGCGAACGAGCGCAGCGGTCCGCGGGGGACACGCCCCGATAGCGGGAGCCGCTACTCGCTCCTACAACACTACGAAATAAACATCGCACCTCGCAACTCGGAAGGAGCTCGGTTCTTCCTGCGAGCGGTCCCCGTCCCCGCGGCGCGCTGCCGGTTCGATATTCGTGACGTGAGTCGCGTTGCTCAGGTAATGTTGTAGGTGACGTTGTATCGTTGTGTTGCGAAGGGAGCGCGGGCGAGGTGATCAATAAAGTTTTCTGATTTACTGCTTGTTGTTGTCATTGACTGAACCCCGATACTGTAGTGAATATTATTCCTATTCCTTGATTAACTGCGGTTACCCAGTTATACCTCCGACGTAACGAGTGTTGCCGTCGCGGTCCAGAGGGCGAGACCCCTTCCCCGACAATATTTATCATTAGCTAGCTGGCAAACGTTGCTTTGCCATATAAATTATTTATAATAATAATAAACTTTAATAAAAATAATTGCCATAAGCTCAGGCTCACATTGTAATCGAAATAGAGCGAAAATCATTCAAATAAAAAAACGATAATTAATCAGCTATCGAATGG
This sequence comes from Calpodes ethlius, assembly GCA_018251375.1. Taxonomy (NCBI): domain Eukaryota; kingdom Metazoa; phylum Arthropoda; class Insecta; order Lepidoptera; family Hesperiidae; genus Calpodes; species Calpodes ethlius. The sequence goes on from DWPA01000185.1 coordinate 6,280, forward strand.
GATGAAAAGTGATTGAATTACTAAAATGACAATAAAAAAATAGGGGTTGGTGATAGATGGATGAAAATTTATGGTTGTATGTATTTTTAAAGGCAAATTATAAAAGAAATAAAAAAATGTCTAAAAATTAGGGTGGACAACCCTTATGACTCAGGCGTATGAAACATAGATAGTAGCCGATTCTCAGACCTACTGTATATGCGAATAAAAGTCCATAAAGATAGGTCCAGCCCTTTTAGAGGACTATGGTAACTAACTAACGAGAGATGTATATTTACAGAGGGTTGTAATAATTAGCAATTAGGCTCGGAAGTTGTACAGACACGGTGGATTGCAGAGTTTACTACACAAATAAATATGGGAGTATGAGGTCATGGAGGCGGCGGCGGGGGTCGGGTGGTAAATTATAGAACGGCGAACAGGTTAAATAGTAAATTTTAATATTATTCGATACTCGAGTGAAGTAAACGATGCGTGTCAAGTACAGTTGTCGGCGCTCTCCTTCGCTTCGGTCCCGTTGGCCTCGACCGCGACGGGGGAGGGCGGCGCCTCGTGTTGGTGGTCCTCGGGCGGAGCCTTTTTAAACTTGTTAACATCTGGAAACAGATGGAGTAGAAATCGTCACCGGTCTGCTGTAGGTTAAGGCAGGACACTCGCATGGAGTTCGGGGTGAACCGGACGGGGTGAACGCTGGCGGTCGGGCACTCACCGTACTTGGCGTAGTCAGCGCCGAGCAGCCGCAGGTAGTGCACGGTGTCGTCGCGCGCCGTGTACGCCCGCAGCGACTGCACGCCGCGCCACCCGACCAGCCGCAGGCTCAGCTTCGATTCCGGCTGCTCGTACTCCAGCACGCAGCTGCCCACTTCTGAAAACGATGGGCGATTCCGGTCATCGCTTGTAGCTGGACCTAGGACCTAGGCCTGGCTGCCGTCATAATGTTAATGTTACAGTAATGGGCGGGATGGGACGAGGTGGGGCCCCTTCTCTTTATTACGTAAGCCCTCCCGTCCCGTCGTATTGTTCTCCATAAAAGTTGCTTGGCTCCCCGCCGCACTGTAAAACTGATTTGCCCCTCCTCTTGACCAGAAGCTGGGTAAGCTCAAGATGTTACTCTTCAGGTGGACGGGGTAGTACCAAACATTAGCATCGGCGTGATTCCGCCGCAGCAGTTCACGGAGCGATCGCGACCGCGTTTAACGTGTACTCACCGTTAGAAGTTATTATAAATTAAAATTAATTCAGTGTGGACGTATTAATATCTTTCATTACACGCATATAACATTACATGGTGTATGGTGTGAACCCCACACCGGGGATTATGGATGGATTATTGAAAAAGGGTAGTTAAAGATCAATGAACTTACCCGAAGCAAAAAATTTGTCGGTCGAGTAATAAATAGAAAACTAAAATCGTCAATTACGTTTCAATAGTAAGTAGAGGTGTGTCTGTAGTCTCACCGAGGTCGCGCGCCAGCTCCTGCGTGCGCTCCGAGAAGACGCCGAGTGTCGGCGGCGTGTTGGGCGTGTCGCACTGCAGCACCGTCACCAGGTCCTCGCGCTGCACGGCCACGCGCCGCCCGCGTCCTATGAATGGCAGAATGCTCGGCAGACCCTCCTGCGACAGCCTGGAACCACGCATCGATATCTTTAAGATATGGTTATGGCACTTACTACCTCGCTGAGGATGCAGAATATTTCATAGGATTGAATTTCCCCACCCCCCTCCCCCCTTCATGATAAACAATGGACACGTTGTACTTGTTTCGGTTGCAGCGAATTCATTCTCAACCGGCGACACATCAGTGATGTCTTTCACGATGCCGCTGGCGCCGCGTCCCCCCGCGTGGTTTGTTCAATTGTTAATGACATAAAGAGCATCACAGAATAATGTAAGTAACAAACATATTGAATTTACCGAAACGCGCAAGACATCTTCTTATTGTCGCAGCGGACGAACGTCTTGACGCCGGTGTTGATGATCTTGATGGCGGCCTCGTTGCGGCGCACCAGGTCGCGCACCGCCGGCGACACCAGGTAGATGTTCTTCTTCTTCCCCACGTGACACCGCGTCAGGAGGCACCTCGCGTCGAACTCGCCGCTCAGCTCGTAGTACGCCTTGATGGAAGGAAAGACGTCCTCCTCCTCCCCGGAAAAGAACACGAAGGGATCCTCAGTGTAGCCGCCCATTCTTCTCCTCTTCTTGGGGGGCTCCTTCTTTTCTTCCTTCGGAGCCTCGGTATCCTTCTCCGGTTGAGAGTCACCGTTCCTCTTCTCCCAGGGCATGAGGTCGATCTTCTCGAAGACCGCCACGAAGAACCCGCCCGTATCCTGGTGGTGCGGTAGGATTCTGATGCTGAGAACGTTACTAGTTAATTCGACTTCAAAATTCGTGACAATAATGTTTGTATCGTGTAAGTCGTACGAGTGACGTCTATCTGTTGTGCCTTATATATCTGGGGACCTCATCATCAGTTACTACTAGATGAGATTGTCGCGCAACAAAGGAATAATATGCAGGTAGGACGCTGGTATAATACCCTAAATGAGTAACAGAAATTCGATGATCTCTTGCGATACGAGGTAAAGTACTAGTGCAAAAACTAACCACTTGTCCAGCGAGTACTGGTGGAGCTCGTCGGGGGCGGGCGGGAACATCTGCGGGCGCACCACCGTCCGCCAGCGCTCGGGCACGTCCTCAAACTTGTCGTAGAACACCATGTCCTTGGACGCCGGCCGCCAGTGCGTCATACCTGCGACACGACGTTACGCTTCCGCTATACAACTCACGAAGTTCATTTACATGAAGCAGACAGCAGCAGAGTAGTTTAAGATCAAAACCTCGCGCTACCGCGAGAACCTGCTGCGAGAAGGGATGTAGAATCATTACATATAAAAATAAAAATCACGTAACAATTTCGCGACATTGAAGTAGTTTAGAATAGATTGTTTATTTTCCTTGCAACTTGGATCCTCATGGCATTGGTATTCTTACCAATAATTAACATTGAAATATCAATTTAGGACATTTACAGCCTCGGTTATCGAACTTTAAGAGTTGCTAGCGGGAGGACGCGGACGTACCCTTGTGGAACTTGAGTCCGGGCAGCAGGTGCGCGGCGTCCGCGAGCCGCACGGCGCCGGCCGCCTCCCGCAGCAGCCGGTGCACCACCGCCTCGTTCTCCACCGGGTTCAGCGAGCACGTGGAGTACACCAGCCGCCCGCCCACCGCCAACAGCTCGCAGCCGCGCCGCGCGATTCGGAACTGGACGCTGACCGACACGACATCGTGTCCATTACAACACTGTCCGATCGAACACTACCCCTTCGACCGTTTTCTATTATCTTCGAATAAGCCAGTAAGTCAATCATGCGACTACTTCATCGTTGCTAAGCGAGTGACTTTAGAAATATTGATAGATAATATATTACGACCACCCGTCCCCCGGCCTTCACCACACAGTGTGCATATCTATCGACCGGGCACACACGCTACAGCCAGTGCTTGTGGGCAGTGATGATGTTATTGACAAGTTTAATTTAATTGTGTTCTAAATAAAAGTTCGATGACCACGTACACGAATTGTTGATGAAACCAAAAAGTATGTCACCAAAATGTATAGGACAATAATTTTGTCACTCGCGTGTACTGCGACGCAGTTCAATGGCACGGATACACGATCACGTCCTCATCGGCGCCGATGAAGCACCCTTGTGAAGTTGATCGGCCAAACGGTTCAGAATCGGAATCTAACTACGAAATAAATGAGTTGTTATTACTTTATTTAACCGTTCATAAAGTACAAAATAATAAATCGTTTAAAGTTCTGGAATGTGGAAAAGTTGCATGCAAGCAAGATCTGCATCTCATCATACAGTTAGCCTTGGTATTGACGTATTTCGATTTTAACGGCGTGCATCCGACACGTCGCTGCCGGTACGGTAGGTCGAGAGGTAGAGAGAGGAGGTACCCGTGCAGGTTGTTCCCGTTGCCGACGCTCCACTTGGGCCAGATGTCGGGGTTCTTGCGCAGCGTGCCGTCCCCCGAGCACGGTACGTCGCACAGCACACGGTCGAACTTCAGCGGCCGCCCGCCGTCGCCGCCCTCCGCCTGTAAACGACGCCCCACGGTGTCACCAGCACCCTGAATTACTGTAGAGTAATCTTATTAACGGGTTTTCTGTAACCTTTCACATCTGGTCACAAATCATAATGTACAAAACGCAGGACACTTTTTCAACCGTCGTTGCTTCAGAAAACCGAGAAAGCGCGCCGTGAGCTAGATCGCTTTGTCTGACTTGATCATCTGACTTATACGGGTGAACTGATCGCCTATATTTTAAGAATCGTTTAATTGACTTGGTGGCTTCAATCCAGATCAGTCATTATCTCCTTCAGTCGAGAAACTTAACTTCCTAACCTATGTGCGCCGATGCAACACATGAATTTCTAGAAATAGACTAGATGGTTCACCTGTGGGTCGGCAATCTCCATGGAGGGCAGCAGGGCCGCGTCGTGGTTGCAGATGAGCACGCAGGGCGAGTTGAGCCGCTTGGCCTGGTGCACCAGCATGTAGCACCGGCTGTTGTCCACGTCGTTGGCCACCACCAGACCTGCGTGAGATCACATCGCGCCATCCCCCCGACCACCGTTAGGCTAAGCGTACGCTGAGACGTAAAACGTACAACACGCAGTAGATTTTTTAACGTATAAACGAGGCGCAAAGGGACGCGAAACGCGAATACGTATCTGTCCCACTCGGTAGGAACGTAAAACGTAGGGTGTATTGCACGTCCGTTAGCACCGGTTAAGGCGCGAGTGTGTATCTGTGCCATTCGACTAGATAATATTGTGACAATCGTCTATGACACTTGCACTCGACAATAAATGGTGCTTTGACTCCACTTGAACAACGTCACCTTCGTACCAGATAATAACTTGAAAATATAAAGGTTAAACGTCCCTCGCTAGGTCGGCCGGGCGGCCGGGCGGCGCGTGTGCTGCTCCATAGGCGTAAGGTGTCATGATTGTAACGATGGTTAATGTTGAGTTCAAGATCAAAATCATGCTACGACTATATTTTACCTGTGGGCATTTTATCCTCGTCGGCATGCAGGAACTCGATGATTTGAGCTGTTTTCGATCCGGGAGCAGCGCACATGTCTAAAACCTAGAATTAAAGATAATTACTGGTATTTTGAACAGCCCCCATCGTATCGTTCACGTGTATCACTCTAGTCACTGTGTGCGGTGGAAGTACATATAATATGCCGCCTATTCTACACGGTCACAGCGCAGTGGGGACGTTTGCACACTTTTTATTATAATATATTTTAGTATGTAACAATACTTTAGATAGAACGAATTTTATTGAAATGGGATTCAAATTTAAGGAGGTGGATTGAGAATTATTCATTTTTTATTTCTTCAGATATGGCAATCGAATGGCACTTTATCAAAAAGAAATAATTGCGTAAATTTGACCAAGTTGAATGAAGCTTATTGTGATTCTATTCATTTTTGCCTTTCAGAAAAATGGTAGATTAAAACTTTAAATGAGTCCCGACTATATTCCCACGGATGTACTTGACTTTTCGGCGTTAAAAAAAAGTACATGTAGGTATATTTGAGGCAAATTATCACTTGTATACAGACAGTTCATAGTTAAGGATCTGTATTTGAATAATTCCTCTTTTTTATGTTTTGTAGTATCTCAATTCTCGAAGTTTCCTCTCAGTAGCATTTCCACATAACCATATAAAATCAAATAAGACGGCCAATATCTCACTACCTTACATTGGGACTTTGGAATTGCTACACATTACTATGATAAATGTATATTACCTTATGATGTGGCTCAACTTGTAGAACCACAGGAGGTATCATGGAGACGGCCTCCTGCCGCGAGACGCCGCCGGCCGCAGTCTCTGCCATCAGGAAGTTATGGAGCTTATATAGGGTTTCGTTGCGACGTATATCCGTACGGGAGAGACGGAGTTGCCATGCCAGGCCGCCTGGATACCTGATAAAGAATTTTATTTCTATATCATGGAAACAGTAAGTTCTATCAGTAGTCATTACGATCCACAGTCCATATTAGTTAATACAGTAGTGTGCTATTCATTAAAAAAAGCTAAATTAAAAACTGGACACAAAAATTAAAAAAAAAATCTGTCACAATATTACAAAACATTCCATATTTAAAAAATAAGTCATACCAAGGTAAATTAATAGGTTTAATCTCCTCTTCGCTGCCCTCCGCTTTTACATGCTCACTGAGTAGCTCAGAGAAGTATTCACTCTTTACTATTCTCAGGAGCTCATCTGCCTCGCCCTTCGACCCTGTTATCCTAAAAGCAGTTGGCAAATTCTCTTTCAGGCTTGTCATGAACTGTTCCCACTCATCTTCTGGACAAATATTCTGTGTCTAGAAAGTAAAATTGAACAAATATTAATACATTGATATGAATAAAAATAGTTTAACAAAATTATTATAATCGATATCTAATTATATATCGATGTAATCTTATGTATAGGGTCAATGTCAAGTTAGGAGACAAAATTATAAAAGAAAAGTAAAAATATACTGCATAAAAATATTTGTGATGTATTTTAAAACTTTGAATCGGAGAATTTAGTAGTTATGTGTACCATTGATAATTTCGTTCGAAGGCTCGAAGATACAGATACCCAATAGCGTGTCACTCTAAAGTATGGTTATCAACTTTATAAACAAAACATAACCTATAAATGGGTCTCACCTTATAATATTCCTCAAATACAGCATTTTCCCTTACAATCTCTTCGTAGGGTTTACGTGTGTCACCTGTAGGCTTCGCTGTTGGATTGAGCTCCTAAAATTTTAATAAACCGTAGATACAAATGCGGAATCTTACAAAACATAAATAGTCGCAATGTGTGTCAAGATGTACCTGTTCCTTCCGGTCTCGCTTTCTTTGAGCAAACTTGTTAACACCACGATTACGGCGACCCATTCTTCTCAGGTTTTCAGCCGATGATACAAATCTTTTCTGTGTAAAAATACGAAATATCAACATATGCGGTTTCTCAATATCATCGACCCTATATAGGCTGCCGTGCTGTCGTATGTCGCATTATCCGTACTGTAAGTTGAAATTGAAGTAACTGTCCATTGACGCTGACAGAATGTCATGCTGTCATTGTGTGACGGTGACAATGAAGTCTATAATGACATAATGTTTTACGTCGGTGGAAGATTTGTTGTCTAATTTATCACTTATCAGTGATACTTCTCAGGTCTCGCATGTCAGCTGAGTTATCAACTTCTCAAACTTAGTTAAGATTGTGTTTATTTTGAGTATATTCGGAATTACAAACTTAGTTTTGTATCTTATTCTACAATCAAGAGTAATGTAAGTAGATAAACGATAATAATAAAAAAAAATCCAATTATCAATTCCAATGTGTAGACTTTTAAAAGTAACTTCATATGTAAGAAAATTAAGCCATGTACATGTGAAGTTTTACGTTAGAAGACGTAAAAATTTTAGCTGATAATGAAAAGCCTTGTATATTTTCTATTATAGGTCACAGCTAACAAACAATTATTATCTCTATTTTCTACACATAAGGGTGAATAAAAGATAAAAGTTGAATGAATATATATATGTATATAGTATAGTCTAGTGCTTATCTGAAAATTGCTTATTTTATATTCATCTCATATTTTCTCAATAGGTAATTTTCCAAAGGCTTAACAAAACTTTTGTGTTGTGGGTGTAAAGAGTTAGGGAATAAGGAGGTATCATCCCTGTAAGTAGGAATAAGAGGTATATAATGTGAATTCTGAATGAATTTTCTAGAGTGCTAAATATAAATGTTTTATGGTTTCATATATTATTGACAAGCTGCCTTCAATTGAATACTATTAAAATTCAGGGATACTTTCATTATGAGACCCTATATTTATTTTCCCTACCAAATAATTGTAATAATATAAGTAGTTTTCATATTAGCCCCAATGTAATATACTATTCATGTTTTTATTCCATAATGTGACACATATAATATATAATAAAAATTATTATTAGTTTTAAGTTAATGATAAAATATTACTGTTGAAGTTTTGCTTTCTTAATATAAGTTAAGACAACATGGTCGGTGTCAGTTTTAATTCCCAGATAACTGTTACAAATGTTTGTTGTGGTGTACACAGTCGTATTTGTTCATCTCTTATCAATAATCCAACATGACATTGATATCTGAACAATATTATCTACTTTTGAGATATGTAGACTGTAACGCAACTATTGACATATTTGGTGCAGCTTATAAGGAAATAGTACATTCAATATAAGTAGAAGTTTAAATGTGTTAAATGATGATGCTACTCATGTGTTATGGTTTATTAATTCAATTAAAAGATAAATAAGAGCCCTTTATGTCAAATAATGTAAATTTTTGTTTGACAATTAGGTAGACCGTTACAACATGTTACTCATGTATAATGTAACAGTAAGGACATAAGGACCTACTTACCATTCAATTCTATTGTTATCATATAGGGCCACTGTACATAGACTTAGACATTGGGTCATCTGGGGCACAGATGTTCGAGGGGTCACAATGTAACAGGTCATGTCATCATTTGCTTGAGTAAGTTTACTAGCGACGATGATTCGGACTTTTAACGCAATTAGAATTCTATGTAACATAATCGTTTGGCACCAGAGGTATCGATGGCGGCGATGGCCCCGCGAGGTGGTTTCCAGTTCGCCATAGACCGTGGCGGCACGTTCACTGACGTGTTCGCACGTTGCCCCGGCGGGAAGGTTCGGGTTATGAAGCTGCTCTCGGTCGATCCACAGAACTACGACGACGCCCCCAGGGAAGCAATTAGAAGGATCTTGCAAGAGGTGATTAAACACCTGACCTACAATAAAGTTTATTATGAAGTTGAAACAATAAGACCGCTGGTAGAAGTTATTGACGATTGCGCACTATTCACTACTATCGCACATTGCTACTTGATGGTACAGCGGATGCTACACTTTGAAAATCAATGCTTATAAACATGTCCTGACTGACTGACTGATTTATCACAGCTGGGCAAAAACTCTTAAAGTTACAGCCGTGAAATTTGGTGAGCAGGGTCGTTTTATTGAGTAAACACCCTCTAAGGAAGGAATTTTGTAAATTCTACCCCTGACGGGGTGAAATATGGGGTTGAAAGGTGTATGAAAGTCCTCTTTTATGGGCTATTGATTAAAAATAAATAAATACGTTTAAAAAGAAATAAATTATTCATATAGTTTTTAATTCAACTCCAGTTAATTTCTGTATTCCATTTCAATCCTTCGGTCGCCAATCACGATACAAAATAGACGCCCAACGCCTCAATGCGGTGCGGTGCAGTGCGGGGAGGTAATATTATCAAGTAGGCGACCCGAACGGGCAGACAAGTGAGGCTAGAAGTCGTCGCCGGTCGTTCCTATTTTCGCAAGTCTTGCAGTTATAGGTACCACGTATTATTACATTAACTGGCACGCGAGCAAAGCCGCGGATGATAGCTATTACATTATAAAGGTGTTTGTACAATTCCGTGTACGTCGGTAAATTTCCCATCGCTTGTTAATCGAACCGCTTACGATGTTCGATAAGTACACGCTGCCGGTGCTGGCGATCAGCTTTGTTTGCATGTTTTAGGAAACCGGGAACGCTCTGGACAAGGACGGGAAGGTGAACTCCTCCCTCATCGAGTCCATAAGGATGGGCACCACTGTAGCCACTAACGCATTGCTGGAGCGCAAGGGTGCCAGCATGGCGCTCGTCATAAACGAGGGCTTCAAGGACTTGTTATACATAGGGAACCAGGCCAGGCCGCATATATTTCAGCTCGTGAGTACTAGTAACATATTTCCTACAAAGCACCAAAACGATATTATTAATCATTTGTGTCATCTTGTAGGATATCAAACGGCCGGGCGTGCTGTACAAGGAGGTAGTGGAAGTCGACTGCAGAGTGATACCGGCGCTGGAGGACCGATGCCAGATCGACAAGTCCAAAGTCAGCTGGAGGGAGGTAATGGGAACCACGGGTCAAAAGATGCTCATTACCAAGGAACTCGACGAAGAGGAAGTCAGGAGGGACTTGATGGCGTTGAGAGAGAAAGGGATAGACAGTATCGCCGTCGCGCTCGCACACAGTTACACTTATCAAGAGCACGAACTGAGTATTGGCAGGATTGCATCCGATTTAGGTAATATAATTGGATCTTTTAACAAATATATTTCAAGTGGATTCATTCAATACTAGGTCACAACACAAATTGTAGTACTAGCTAAATACAGCTTTTGTCCTTTCATTTTAATTTTTATATTGGTTTGTTGCACTGCAAATTGAATTATCCTCCGCAATGCATGTAAAATTATATTGTTTGATTCAATTGTTATGATGGGGAAAAATAAATCGTTCGTCCTCACCGCGGCAGGGTTCCAGCAGGTGTCGCTGTCGCATTCCGTGATGTCGATGATCCGGCTGGTGCCGCGCGGGTTCACGGCGGCCGCGGACGCCTACCTCACTCCGCACATCCGTCAGTACGTGCGGGGCTTCGCCAGCGGCTTCAGCGATGAACTGAGGGGCTCCAACGTACTGTTCATGCAGTCGGACGGTGGACTAACGCCGATGGATTTGTTAATATTTTTTTTGGCTGAAGATAAAAATAAAAATACAGGTTTCCATGCAGCGTCGCGCGGTTAATCGGATATTAATAAAATTTTAATAACTCCCCACAGGTTTAACGGATCGAGAGCAATCTTATCGGGCCCCGCGGGGGGAGTGGTCGGGTATGCCTTCACTTCGTACGGGAAGGAAACAGATCTACCGGTTATAGGTGATATATCTGGTTACGATTATGGTTATTGGTACGTACCGTTAGCTACTTATCTCGATGTAGCGGTACGAAGACCCCTAGACATTCCTACATTAGCGATGCGATGCTGGTCAAAAAGGAATTATAAAAGATGCTCAGTCTTTCTCACAACAGAGATAGGTTTAAAATATTTTACTCTTAGTTTTACGAGGCGTTCGATGGTTATTCGGCTGGTTACAACCAAACAGTGCAGGATGAACTCAAATATTGCATGGCACGATACATGGTGTTGATGATGCACGGCAGGGTTCGACATGGGCGGCACGTCGACGGACGTGTCGCGGTACGCAGGCGCGCTGGACCACGTGCACGAGGCCACCACCGCTGGGGTCACCATCCAGGCGCCGCAGCTCGGTAACTCGCTTCATACTTTATATGCTGTTTCAAATCTATTTCCCGGCCCACTCCCATCCGATTCTCTATTGGCGGGCGCCAGTACTGAACTGTGATATTTATTATTTTCGAAATTTAGATGACAAGTAATCTCTTTTCAATGCTAGCCTTGCCACTGCTACAGTGTAACAAACGCAAAAGGTTTATTAATAAAAAAAAATTACCACGAAATAAATTGTAAATTTCCATCGTGCACAAGCAGCACGTGTCGCATTATAAAATTTAGACCAAGATGATATAATAAACATGTACATTCAAATTAATTAGGTCAATATGTCGGTACCCGGTATTCTAATATTGCTTGCAGGTGACTATTAGTGTTAGTAGTTACAATATTTACTTCAATATAACAATACAACATACAATTTAAAAACGAAACCGCGACGACAAATAGTCACATCCAGTTGGCAATGGGAGGAAAACTTGAATAAAAGAAAATTGAAACGCGAGCCGCTCGTTTTCCGTCTCTACGGGCAAATGGAGCGGACCGAGCGTTCGAGACCCGAGACTAAACGGGGAGCGTCTTCTAATCCTAGTCTTTATCTAACGGTGTAATTTGATACATTGTTTAATTTAATTTTAATCTTTTCGTTATTCCGTAGACATAAACACTGTGGCGGCGGGCGGCGGGTCGATGCTGTTCTTCCGCTCCGGCTTGTTCGTGGTCGGACCGGAGTCGGCCGGCGCCGACCCGGGCCCGGCCTGCTACCGGAAGGGGGGGCCGCTCACCGTCACCGACGCCAACCTCCTGCTGGGTTTATATAACATTATTTTGTATTCGATATACTCGTTCGGCCGGTCGCACCGTCCCGCTCCGGCACATGGGGACGGACGAAGGTGTTGTCTAGTGTTCCGCGGTACACCACTCGATACACTCACACACGCCTAAACACGACCGAAACGCACCTCCGTCATACGCTAACGGTACGCCTGAGTGAATTGAAATTTTCTGCACTGCTTGCACATTCACAAGTTTAGAATAAGTTCAATCGTAGCTCGTTCTGTCCCCGGGCGGATCCGAGAACACGTCAACTGCACTCGATGACGCAGCTTTCGCGACAAGTAATGCGGAATGTCACTAGCGGCTCACGCGATTCGATTAAAGTAGTAGGTAACAATGAGTGTTCGCTCTCGCAGGACGGCTGCTTCCGGAGTACTTCCCGAAGATATTCGGCCCCGGAGAGAACGAGCCGCTGGACAGGGAGGTCACCGTGGCGAAGTTCACACGGCTGACGAAAGAAATCAATACGTTCCTCGAGCAGGACGGCGGGAGACAGGTGCGTGTGGACACGCGAGCGCGCGGGAGTCGCGGGAGTGTGATGACTGACTCTGTTTACATTTCATGTTTCTGTTTTTGTAGATGACGATGGAAGAAGTTGCAATGGGATTCATAGACGTGGCCAACGAGGCGATGTGTCGGCCCATCAGGTGAGGGGCGGGGCTTCCCTGCGGCGGGGCGGCGTTCGCTTAACGATTTACGCAGGGAAATAATTTATAATATACTTAAGTAGATCATGTATCGGTTTTGAGAAATGGTTTGTCTCAGAAAAGTAATTATTGATATACACGAGATCGTGAGTTACCCATAAATTGTCTGTATGCGTGCAGAGCGCTGACGACGGCGCGCGGGCACGACGCGCGCGCCCACGCGCTGGCGTGCTTCGGCGGCGCGGGCGGGCAGCACGCGTGCGCCGTGGCCGCGCGGCTCGGCATCGCCACCGTGCTGCTACACAAGTACGCCGGTCAGTACCATACCGAGCCGGCCACGACGCCCACGTGTGCCGTGCCCAGATATGATACAGATCCTAATCCCAGTCCGCCAGACAGGAATGTTACCCTCTACCGTCAAACTCGAGTCGGCCACCAAGCGACTAGCCGTGCTCCGGCGGGGGCTCAACTCTTTCTCCGCTGGTACATTCACGTATAAAAGTTTATTGTGAAGTGATTTTAACTCGTTATGGCACCAAATGTATACTCTATTCATAATTACATATAACGATGTACATGTGCTTGTGTGAATGTGTCGTTAGGCATCCTGTCGGCGTACGGCATGGCGCTAGCGCACGTGGTGCAGGAGGCGCAGCGCGCGTGCGCCGCGCCCTACCGCCCGCCGCACTACGGCCGGCTGGACGACGCGCTGGACGAGCTGGCCGCCGAGTGCACCCGCAAGCTGCGCGCACAGGTGCGAGCTGCCCGCCGCCGGATCTGATCATTGTGCAACTAAACCGATGCCCTTGCTGGTTCTTTAAAGTGTTCGGAATCAATTCTTTAACGCTATAAAAGATCTGTTTTGGACTGCGGAACCCTAAATTAAGTGCGAGTGACTGTTTATTTATAATCTGTTGACCACAAATAACAGAACAAGCGGTGAGCTCATTGTTTAATGCAAATGATGGTTTATTTCTAGTTATTCGATAAAAACTCTTGCGTCCCGGCCGACTCGTCGCATTTCATCGTATTGGCTTACTGTTGAAAGCGGAAAAATAATATAAGTGTTGTATGCGGTCCATAGAAAATATAAATGTATAAGACATTATATTGTAGACGGCGGCGAGTCGGCAGATATTCCCGACGTGTGTCTTGCCGCAGTGAGAACTGTCGGAACGACTGCACGCCTGCCCGAGTACCGACTCAATCTATAGCTGTTGTAACGATCAGTAGTTTATGCAGGCATTTATAAAATATACATGAAATGATGTAGGACTGCCAGGTAAAATTACCGGTACCGGAGGCTAACGATAATTGCCCTAATAAATTGACAGGTTCGCCGATTACGTAGCTTTAAACGTCTCGTTTGCAGGGCTTCTCCGAGGCGCAGATAGAGGTGGAGCCCTACCTGCACCTGCGCTATGCGGGCACCGACTGTGCGCTCATGGTGTCGCCGGCGCGCGGCGGCGCGGAGCACGACGCCTCCGCCCCTCGCCACGGAGACTTCTATACCGCTTTCATAGACAGGTAAAAAATACAGCGAAATTCTTACGGATCCATTACTGCCGCTCGTAAGTTATCGATAGCGCTTAAGCAAAAGGAGGCCCGACAAGACCCACGAGCGCCCGCGGTACGTGGCTTCACATTTCGACCTTACGTTTTACCTTACATGGAAGAAAATCGAGTTACCTACACTTTGTTCCGTGTGTGCGTTCGAGGTACAAGAAGGAGTTCGGCTTCACGTTGGCGGGACGCGACGTGCTCGTGGACGACGTGCGGGTGCGCGCGGTGGGGCGCAGCGCTCCGGAGTACCCCGCTCCTTCGCCCTCGTCTGACTCGGGCGATGCTGCTCCGCCTGTCGAGAAGGTACGATGTAAATATGAAAGAAATAAAGGAATTAAACATTGTGGCTCTCGGTGACACGCACTCGGTTGGTTTTTTTAAATCAGTTTTTTGGAAATGTCTCAGAAGGATCTACACGGCACCGAAGGTATTAAAAGGAATCGTGAAGGATTACCTCCATTCATTCCATGTGGACGGTTTTTAAATGTCAGAGTCTCGGGTCGGTGTGGGCAGGTGGCGCAGGTGTACTTCCCTGGCGGCTGGCGGAGCACCGCGGTGTACCTGCTGGCGCGGCTGCGGCCGGGACAGCGGCTGGCCGGGCCCGCCGTCGTCATGGACGACCTGTCCACCACGCTGGTCGAGCCCGGTACGTCGCGCCCTCACCGCAAGTCTATTACGTGACACCTAAATATTAAAGTTCAATGTTAAAAAGTGTGTCTCGGTGCCGACGCGCGACCGATACGGAGTTTATCCTCATGGCCGACATAAGCAAAATAATTTGTATACTGTTCTTCGAACCTCCTCGTCGTTCGTGGCATCCGCCTACCCTTGGTACAAATTCATTACAAAGCACTTCTGACATCCGTCAGTTCACAATGCCGCCGTAGACGACGGACGATATCTCTCGTTTCCCTCGGCCGCAAGCCGCGGTGATGAACTTCGCTCCATTTGTCTTTAAGTAAGATTTAATTGCGGTCTCTTGTACCTCTGTATGCGTATTTTTTTTTGGCAGGGTGCACCGCCATCATCACTGGAGGGGGTGACGTGCGGATCACGGTGGGTGGTGAGGGGGCCGCGGGGGGAGGTGCGGTGGGCCCGGAGCTGGACTCCATCCAGTTGAGCATCTTCTCACACCGCTTCATGTCTATCGCAGAGCAGATGGGCAGGTGCGATACGAACTGTCAAGATTTTTTTTTTATTGTACGTTTACATTAAATGTATTTTAAGATACAAGTCGCACGTGACGTCACACATGCCTATAGGACATGCGTACGAATTTATTCTTGAAAGTACAATCTTACAATCCGATAATATCCAGGGTGCCTTAAAAAATTCTTGAAGGTCACTTTCTTGACCGTCCGTGTGTATTTGGCACATCGTATATTTTGGCACTCGCAAGATAATCAAAACCTATAGTGTACTTTCCGTTCATTCAGAATCATGAGGTTTGGCAAGAGCAATTGCCTTATAGTACAAGTAGTGAGAAATATCTAGAAACCGTAAAGTTGTAGCTAGGTGTATGTGTGCGGGGCAGGGTGCTGCAGCGCACGTCCATCTCGGTGAACATCAAGGAGCGGCTGGACTTCTCGTGCGCGCTGTTCGGGCCGGACGGCGGGCTGGTGTCCAACGCGCCGCACATCCCCGTGCACCTGGGCGCCATGCAGGAGGCCGTGCAGTACCAGGTACTGAGGTCGCCGATCGCATTTCCTGCTTTCGTTTTCCGACAAATGCTGAATGTAAATAATGGACAAGAAGTCAGTAGTGATATTGTAGGTGGGTACTTGCGAAGCGAGGACGAATCGGAGGGAACTTGTGACTCGTGGGGCCTAACAGTTTAAGCTATTTTCTCGCTGTTTCTGTGTATCGAGTGTATGTGTCGCCAGATGCGCGTGCGCGGCGACTCGCTGAAGGCGGGCGACGTGCTGCTGTCCAACCACCCGCACGCCGGCGGCTCGCACCTGCCCGACCTCACCGTCATCACGCCCGTCTTCCACCGGTGAGTGCCTTGCCGACCTCTGTCGTCCAATTTCCATACGACGTCGCACTGCAACTTCACGTGACGGTGAATCGGGTAATGGACTACCGTGAGTGCGTGTCTGTGGTGCAGGTCGACCCGGCCGATATTCTTCGTGGCGTCCCGCGGGCACCACGCGGACATCGGCGGGCTGACACCGGGCTCCATGCCGCCGCACTCCACGCGCCTGCAGCAGGAGGGCGCCGCCTTCACCTCCTTCCTTTTGGTGGACGGCGGCACCTTCAACCGGGACAAGCTCGTGGAGGGTAAGTCGCGCCAAACTTTGTTCAGCACCAAAATTTAGATTTATTTGTAGTCCCAGTCTTGTCCTACCTTCGGAGATAGCCTTCGACAAGTTACTGGACGTCGACTCTTTTCCACCTTGTTTGTGCTCGGGCGAGTCACCAGTCCTAAGCGAGGCAGGCTGAAGACGAGACAGGTGTGGAGATCGATTGGGTGATAGGTCAGTGGCAGAACGAAGCGTCGGAAGTGATTTTGTCGCCCGTCGACCAAACGTTTAGGCATTGCAGTAAGTTGATGACAATGAGTTTTGAATATGAACCGTGCCACATTGTTGCAGAGCTAATGAAGCCGGGCAAGGAGCCCGGGTGCTCCGGTACTAGGAACCTGTCGGATAACCTTTCCGACCTGAAGGCGCAGGTCGCTGCCAATCAACGGGTAATTCTCATATTCTTCTTGAACAATTCTGAATATTACAATCCGGGAACGATTTCTTAAGATACTTCGTTTGATGGGCAACAGTTGTCTCCGAAGTATGTTACAGCGAATCAGACGGATTACGAACAGTTCTCGCGTTGCTATCGGTCACAGTGTGCACGTCAGGCGATGCTAGGTGGCGGTAGTCAACACGTCAATCAAAATATTGTCACATTCGGCAGGGGATCCAGCTGGTGTCGGAGCTGATCGAGCAGTACGGGCTGCCGGTGGTGCAGGCCTACATGGCGCACATCCAGAGGAACGCCGAGCTCGCCGTCAGGGACATGCTCAAGGTCAGCTCACGCTCGGTAACGGTGGTGCTCGCCACTATAATCGGAAACGAAACGAAAAAAAAAACATTCTTCTTCGCCTCGAATCGGCAACTGTCGGTCAATGTCGCTTTTTTGCGCCAGCCAAATTCTGTACGGTAATAGACTCTCTATACAGTTGAATCGAACCGCACTAGATATTGCAAATTAACTTTATGTACATAAGAATTGGTTCTATCTCGTGACAGGAGATCGCCGCGAACGCCATCGCCAAGACGGGGTCGGCCGTGCTCCGCGCCACCGAGCACATGGACGACGGCACGCCCATCGCGCTCACCGTCACCCTGAACGAGCGCTCCGGCAGCGCCCTCTGCGACTTCACGTCAGTATATCTTTCACCTTAATCTCCGCCTGACCGCAGACTGACGAATGTCATGATTGTAACAGAAATAACATGGTGTACAAATTATTAAAAAAAACATAACCATCCCTTCGCGCATTCAGGCCATTTTATTATTTAAGAAGTCGACTGTAACTACAAAAGCTATGCAGCATTAGTTTTATCGAATTACTAAGTTCTTAGCAGGGCTTTCATGCTAATTTTTATCTGTTACACTACGAAAGTAAATTATTTTTAGGCTCAAAAGGAGATTGAAGAAAGATATTAAACGAGAATGCAACAACAGGTTTATCGCATTGCATCCCACGGGGCGCCGACACCAACTTAAAATAGCGTCACGGTGTATTTGTAGTCCGAGTGGCTCACTACAGTGTGTGTGTGTGTGTGCAGCGGCACGGGCCCGGAGGTGTGGGGCAACCTGAACGCGCCGCGCGCCATCTGCCTCTCCGCGCTCATCTACTGCCTGCGCTGCATGGTGGGCCACGATGTGCCCTTGAACCAGGTCCGTGGAACTTCTTACTTCTTTTGCCTCTTCTACTCTCCCTTACTCACCTTGTCAGCGTTGATTTGCTCCACGTTCGCCTCGATTTGTGCTCGAACCATCCAGATGCAGTTAGTATAGCTCGTCACTCGAAACCTCATTTATCGTAGTGATCATTTAAGTGTTGCAGTTTAATTTCGATGGATATCGGTTTACGATCCACGAACAGTCTGCCCGTCGAACTCCAGTCTCTCCACTTTTGTTTTTCTGAGACTTCACGTAATACGTGTCGGTACTTTCGAGCAGGGCTGCCTGAAGCCGGTGCAGGTGGTGATCCCGCGCGGCTCCATCCTGGACCCGGCGGAGGACGCGGCCGTGGTGGGCGGCAACGTGCTCACGTCGCAACGCATCGTCGACGTCGTCCTGAAGGCGTTCCAGGTGCATCGTAGCAGATAATTTTATAAAAAAATATATATTTATTGGTTTATAATAAAATCTGATGTTACTCGTGCAATAAATTACGGTACCTCCGAAGTACGCTTCGGTTGGATCTCGTGAAAATGGAAATCTCTGCGGGGTTGAATGTGGTCGGCGGATCGCGCGACTAGCGTAGTTCGGAGGTGCCATAGCTTTACGTGCCCTGTATCGTGTCGGTAACGTAACGTACGTCTCGCGGCAGGTGTGCGCGGCGTCGCAGGGCTGCATGAACAACTTAACGGTGGGCGAGGGCGGGGAGGGCGGCGAGGGCGGCGGCTGGGGGTATTACGAGACGGTGGCGGGCGGAGCCGGCGCGGTAAAGTCACACATTCGTTCTTGTCGGCATCTCCTGTTGCTAAACTGTAGCAAGTTGTTGATGTTAACAGTGGACGCACGAGGGTACGATTCGTGAGCAGTGAACGTCTGTGACAGGGCCCCGGCTGGCACGGCGCGAGCGGCGTGCACTCGCACATGACCAACACGCGCATCACCGACGTGGAGGTCGTGGAGACGCGGTACCCCATGCTGGTGACGCGCTTCGCCCTCAGGGCCGGCTCGGGCGGCAGAGGTACCGTCGCTCTCTTAATATTGTTTTCGATGGAGTATTATGGAGCTGTAAGCGCGCTACCTTATTAAACAATTATTATGCTCCGCTAAAATTAACTTCAAAGCGAATACCTATTTTATATTTATAACTTAAGCTCACCGAGTCCTTTTAGTGCATATATTTCTTTCGCACGTATTCTTAATACCACCGATTAACATGATTACGCGTCGGCGAGATTGTGAATATGTTATTTTACTTTATCCTCAGTCGGCTCGCCCCGGAACCGAGTATCATGGTTTGGTCGAATTCGCCCCTCCTAAAACAACATTTGGGTCATTACAAGTAAAATATTTACGAAAATAAATACTGCTCTGATGTGAGTGTATCTATTTTAAAACTGATACGTAATGCGAAATGGTCCTCGATTTATTAATATTATAATTGTATAATTGATATAAATGTATGACGCTCATCTAACAATAGGATGTCGAATTAAATTAACGAATCGCTTCCGGATACAGCGATCGTTACGGTCTTTTAAACGGTTCACAGTAGCAATGCACGTTTTGCAGGCCAGTGGCGCGGCGGGGAGGGCGTGACCCGCGAGCTGGTGTTCCGGCGGCGCGTGCAGCTGTCCGCGCTCACGGAGCGCCGCGCCTTCCGCCCCTACGGCGCCGCCGGTGCCCGCTTTTTTACCGAGTAGCCGACACACCCGCGCCGTCGCTGGCCCTCCACCGCCACGATCGAAACACACATATGTTTACAGTCTGGACCCCGTCGTTGCACCCTGTCTGAGAGCAGTTGCAGCTACACGGAGTCCATCCGTCCGTCCGTCCGCAGCACGGTCGGCCGGGGTTTATATATTCGTTATGTTGGATATGTGAAATAAAATCACAGAATAGAAAATAATATACAGTGATTAGCATATGTACAATATGCTTACGGATTGTTATTAATTACGCGGTAGAAATAGTCGATCGACTAAAAACTATAAAACTCAAGTTTGTTATTCTTGTAAACTTGTTAACTTTTTGTCCTTAACTCGAATATCGCCTTATCGGTTTCGTCTTGCAGGCGGCGGGGCCGGCGCCCGGGGCCTCAACCTCCTGCAGCGAGCCGACGGCAGAGTTATTAACCTCGGAGGGAAGGCGAGCGTGGAGGCGTTCCCCGGGGTGATTACTTCCGTATTGAGTACCGTTAGAAGCTCTCGTGTCGGTGCTTCGTGGAGCTCGCGGGAGCCGTCCTCGGCCTCGACTAGAATATCGGCTATAATTAACTGTTACCTATTGAGAATAAGTAATGGCGACCCGCCTGCCCGACGGTGGGACAGTTATAAGTTGTGGTTATGATGATTGATGCAAATGAGGGGTTTATGGACGGCACAAAAGTTTAAGATTGCCTGACTAGCTCCACCAACAATCCGTAGTGGAGCAGCGTGGGGCGGCTGTCTAGTAGTTATCAGGATGGGCCCCGTGGGGGTCTTCAGTGAGTCGAAGCCGGGTACCATAACTTACAAGTTAAGTATGTAGCAATATGACTCGCAGATTGAACGTTTCGTTACGCAATGTCGCCGTTTGCTAAATCCAGGTCGGGCGTGTCATTGATTGATTTTATTAAACGTTTCAGGATAAATACATAATGAACTCGCCGGGAGGCGGCGGGTACGGGCCGCCCGCGGCCGGAGCGGACGGCGCGGGGGACGCGGACGGTGCGGACGGCGCGGCGCCGGGCGCGTTCTCGGAGCGCGGCAGTGTCTACGAGTACAGGCGGGCTCAGGAGGCAGCCTAGAGCTGGAACCTCTAGTATTTAATGTTCATGATTCGCGTACTGCTACTACAGTAGCATTTGTTATTATATGAATGGACTCGAATTCCTAGTTTAACTGTTAAGCGAGGCATCAGAGTGTCACGTGTATAAAATTATTGCACAACAAACACTTCAGAATTTCTTATAAAGACAATAATTTCCGGTGATAATAATTTCTGAATAGCGGTCGAATCCGTCCACGTCAAATGCAAAGTTACACTTTCGGGCAACTTCACTCATATACATCGTACCAATAAAACTAATTCTCATTGAGACTGACTTCGTCCCGCGTTTCGTCTTTAGTTTCAGTGGGAAAATGCACTCTCACCAGGTATTTAAAATGTGCCGAGAATGAAACTTCATTATAAGCTATTGAACATACAGTAACAGTATAGTGAAGGCTTTCGGGTGGCATAAAAGCCTTCAAGACGCGAGTCGGCCACTAACCCCAATCCAAATCCAGGGTGGAGAGGCGTGCTAGAAAATGCTCCGTATCTGAGAGACCCTTGTTCTGTCATAGGCTACCATGGGGTGAGTCCAGCCAGTGCTGACCAGCGAGCGCCCCCGCAGAGAATTGTATGTGTTTGCTGAACTCGGTGAACATCGCTATGTGTAAACTAAAACGCTTGCATAAATATATGCACAAATAATATATCGAATATTTATAAATTTCATGGAATTATTATTGTATAATGTTGTTAACCATTTTATTGTTGTATTAATTATTGTATATTTTTATGAAAAATATAATATTGATTACATACGAAACATCTTTCATTTTGCACTCGATGTACCGGACTCGCGTTGTCCTCCGACGTCGCCTCAATCGAATGAATGTTACGTAAGTAGACAAGAAGTATCCGTAAGCGCGTATTGTTCGACTTACTCGAATCGATAATGAAACAGACCGAGGCCGAGGCCGCCGCTCATATTTCTCTTTTGGTCTTCATACTTTGTCTTTTCACTTTTGAACACCACTCTGGTAAGTATTCAAAAACAGTCACTAACTAGCAATATTATTAACTAACAATATTTAAACTGAAACACACTGCTATGGGGAAACTCGTTGTTTGAGACACTCATTGTACTGTTCGACCACTCTTCAACCTCGAACAGCTGAGTGCCTGTCGGAGACCGAGTGCAGGATCTCTCGAGCACCAGTCACAAAAATATAAATATATTTTATAAACAATATTGTTAATAAACACATAGATACATACATATAGGTTATAATAGGTGAGTTGTCCTATACGGAGAGTATCACACGTTGCTGTTGGATGTCGAGGAAATACGAACCAAATATTCTCCTCGCACCGGACCGACCACAACAGCAATCGTTCAAGGAAATCCTTCAGAGAATCAGAAAATCAAACACAAGACATTGGTTAACTTTGCTATATTATCATAAGTTCAACTCTCACAAAATATACCGGCAGAGGGCCCTTGGTTCACAATTTAAAAATATGATTATTGTAGGTTTTCCATACACGACCGGACTAACATAGCAGAGCCTCGGGTCGCTGGTGAACGGCCAAGTCCTGCACACTTTTACAATAAATTTAAATTCTTAATTATTACCAGCTATAGAATGTACCATCGTGTAATTATTAAAGACTTTACTTTATTCACCGACTAAACTCCGGTGATTGAACTACATACATATGTGGGATATTTTTATGTAAAAAAAAATATATAAATTATAAAAGATATTTATTAATCATCAATATGGTTAAATTCACTGCTAATTTCCAAAAAAATCGTTGCATCGAGCATCGTCATTTATTTTTTCAGTCTAAGTTCCTATCGTCTTTGCATTTTTGAAAAACTTGTAGGACTCCTTCTAGAGTCGTGGACCTTTCTCTGGAGTCACCCTCTTCATTCGCATGTAGTCTTCGAATAGATCGAAGCAGAATAAAAAATAATAGTTTACATGTAATATTTTATTCCATGTATGTCATAGTATTTACTTTGAGTCTCCATCTTACGTTAAATATTTAGTAATATTAAGTTTAACAAAGTTAAATCAAACAACAAACACAACGTTCGGTAAACAATACAACATTTCGGTATTGTATAGACAACAATACTGTCTCACAGCAGGTCGTTTAAAACATGTTGTCCATCAAATATTGACTGAATGCGGAATTCGGGACAAAGTCATTTGCATCACTACAGAAACGGGGCTAATGTAGTAAAAATGGTGAAACTGTTAGGACTACGTAACGTGCCTCGTCTTGCACTTTGGTTCTAGAATATTCCTTAAAAGTTCCTGGAATAATTGATTTGATAGAAAAGTGCAAAAAACAAAACTGACACTTCGCAAGGAACAAAAAGAAAGAAACCCAAATGTAGAACCATTACAATTGATAAAGGATGTTCCAACCCGCTGGAGTAGCGTTTATTATATGATAAAAAGAATTTTAAATTTAATTGCCAGTATATTCGCGGCACAAAGAAAACTGTTCCAAACTCCTAAAATAATTAACCCAGACGAAGAAAATATTTTAAAAGATCTAGCGATTTTACTGTTTTTCTTCTGGTAATTAAAGCACTTAGGGTGCTTACGATTAATAAAGTAAAGAATAAATAAAATGATTTATGTAACTACTAGCGCCATCGTTGGAAAAATAATGTGGAGTAAATTAGAAATAATTTAAAAGCAAGTAAAATAAGATATGCAACAAATAAAATAAAATAGAACGAAAATATTTAAACTTAATTAACTTACTTCATTACTTACACTTAATTCCTAAGAATATTCCTTAAAACTAGATAATTGATAAATAAACAAAATATGCAACATAAGTAGTTTATAATACAAGGAAAGTAATTTAATGACTATTAGCACCTCTTGCGGGTCCAATAAGTAATTTTTAATATTAGTTTGTCACTCGCCGCCAGATACGACACATAATATGTGAATTATGTAAAGATCAAACGAGAGGGCGCTCAAGGGGACTAAAGTACAGAGTTATTAGTTTTTATAATGATATAATAAAATTCAAATGAAGCAGATCATTGTATTTAATTAGTAAATATAAACAGGTAGCGTATTTTCGTATAACAGATATGAATGGATGTATTAAGTACGCCGTGTATGAGCGCAGTCAGTATTGTAACTATAAATATAAATACGTAAACCTAAGAAATATTATGTTGTGGCAACGATTTGACTAGATGTCACTGCAGGGACTACTCGCAAGAGGTAGAACACAGGAAAGTTTAACTTAGAGGTCGCTGCGGTAACGCAATTAACGTCGTACAGAGCGTCATGTAATTGTTCGAACAGTGCATAGCACCATGAGGCGGTCTTGTTCCGCGGCAGCGGATAATTTTAATATAATTTTAAATTTCTTCCTAGCGTTCTTTGAGTTCAGATATTTGAGACAGTTATAAGTCACTTACTTAATGACGTTAAAATAAAAATATATTTTTGCCGAAAAAAAAAAAAAAAAATGTCCTAAAAGACATTTGCGACAGTAAAAATTTAAAGGATACATAAAGGTTAGGTTAGGTTAGGTTAGGTTAGGTTAGGTTAGGTTAGGTTAGGTTAGGTTAGGTTAGGTTAGGTTAGGTT